>MU224194.1:140783-179359 GCA_018584345.1 Thuja plicata | reverse complement strand
TGTGTGTGTGTGTGTGTGTGTGTGTGTGTGTGTGTGTGTGTGTGTGTGTGTGTGTGTGTGTGTGTGTGTGTGTGTGTGTGTGTGTGTGTGTGTGTGTGTGTGTGTGTGTGTGTGTGTGTGTGTATAGATATATATTCATACATATACACCTATGTTGCACCAATTACCATGTAATATATGATGTCAATTCATTTTAGATAGCTTAGAGTGCTTCATTAATGAACTGTATAACATAATGCTTCAAAAGAGATATTATCTCATGGAAAGAGATGATTGCATGATATGCATGAGATACATTTGTTTATAAGGCCTTAAAAACTTCTATACAAATGTAATTGGCAGTTGTGAAGCCAAATTCCAAAACCTTACCCATCATCCTCTCGCTTGTGCTTAAATGGGAGAATAGGAACATGGCAAGGGCATCCATCAAAATCATAGAGGATGCCAGTTCCCAGGTAAATATGCATGCAAAATGTGGAAGCATAGACAACCTGCATGTGAACTATGTGGTAAAATTCCTCAAAGGCATGTCATCTCATGAAATGCCATCATTGCAGGATATGTTCAAAATGGATTTTCTTCAAAAGCTGAAGGAATCTCCAAAATACGATAGTGCAAGGCTCAACCCACCATATGGGCAATCCAATACAGAAATTGGAGCCATTTTCTTAATAAGGTAACATACCTATGCTAATTTTCCTTACAATATAATGTAACCGTCAAAATATAGTGTACCCTTTAGGAGCTTAGGATGCATGAAGTTAGCTATAACAGTTATTTGTACTCTTTTCCTATATCAACTAAAGAGTGAAATTTTGCAATGCTATGGAATATATAAATATTATAATAGATATTTATTCATATTTAATGTTGCTTCTTTATCCTCTCTTTATCCACTACCTCTCTCCCCCTCTTTTTCTACCTTGATATATGCAAAGAGATAATTTAATAATTTATAGCTATATATGTACATGTATATATTTGCAATGTACATAAATATATACATATATGCATACATATATATACATACATATATGTACATATATACATATGAATGCATGTACATATATATATATATATATATATATATATATATATATATATATATACACACACACACTCTCTCTCTTTCATATACAGATATATACTCTCTCTCTCACATGGATACATATATACATATGTATCCAGAGGCATAAAATAATGTATGTTGGACATTCCCATGGTGAAAAATCACACAATCAAATCGGAAGGTCCTTATAATTATTTATTTTCATATTCCAAACTTGCAAGACTCCACCATGAAGGCATCACATGCAAATGGTGACTGATAGGTCTTATTGTTTTAGTATGTCATACCTTGTTGGGTTGTGAGGTTGAAGATTTTATTTGAAAGACCAAGTGTGTGGTGTTTTTGAGTGGTTAGTGGTAGAGAGAGGGTTTCATCCTCTATAAGTTATTTTAAGTCACAACAAGAATAAATATATCATGTGTTGAGGACTGTTCTAAAACACTTGGATTTCATAGTCACAAGACTACCAGTGTAGGGTTCTTCAAACAAAGTGTTGATGGAAGCCCAACTGAGAAAAGGCTAATGATGGTATGAAAAAAATTGAATGAGGTCTCATGCAATCATAGAACATTAATCTTGTGTGAATTTTGGTGTGATCTCAAACAATAGTATTGACTGCCCTAACTAGAACTAGTCCTAATTTACCATACATGTTATGATGCAAATAGTGATAGGGAAGAAGTCTCTCATTGTTGTAAACTAATAAAGGGGTGTTTCATACTTTTATATGGTCCTCTCAATGAATTCTAATATTTCATTTCTTTAGGAACATAAATTTAGGCCCTTTTGTCCACTAAGAGTGTTGTCCTACTTGCAAGGTATTGGACTGTGTGATGTTGCAGTCCTAAAATCACAAAAATGAATGTTTTTTTGATGTCGCAATCCTAAAATCAACATAAAAACACAATTCCAAGTAAATAATCAAGCATAAAAGTATCCAAGCCTTAGTTTAAAGGGATTAAGTCTTGTGGAGATCAATTTTGGAGACTAGTCAACATACCTAAAATGAGTCGTGTTAGAATGTTGTATTGTAGACGCCCTATATGTTGAGATTTCCATTTTGAGTCTAACCCCTGCCTCTGCATCATTTTCTTGGTTGAAATCTTTCAATAAATGGATCCTTTAGCATAATTTATTTTATAGCAACTAATAATAAGCATTAGTGATATCAGTTTTCCACAATCCATAATATTTCTTTGCATTGTTTTTGGATTTAATTATGTATGTTTATTTTATCAACATTTTAGGTCATACTCAAAGATCCAACATCAGAATGTAGACAAACATACACAATCAAATCTAGAAACAACACAAAGAAATAGTAAGCATATCTAAAACTAATTATGAGTTTATGATGTCGTCATAGTTGAGATATTTCTAGAAATAGATCCTCTAGCATAACTAATGTTAATGAAACCAATAGTATGCATATAGGAAACTGATGAAAAATTTACAATATTGTCTTGGTTGGAATCTTTCAATAAATGAATCCTCTAGTATAATTTATGTTCTAATAAGAAATTGTAGGCATATATGAAACTAATGAAGAATTTAGCCTCTCAATGGTAAATTGTTTACTTGGGTCTCTTGCACATAAAATTATAAACAAAGCATTACAAATGAATCATTTAGTTGCTTCTACAATTGATGAATCGTTCCTTCCATCCTTTGCAAAGCACAAGGTATGGATATGATATAGAGCTCTCTTATCTTTCTAGATGGGTACGAGGGTTTTCTACTTTTTTTTTCATTTTAAGGCACTTAGACTTGGGTGGCTATATATAATTATTATATACAATGAAACTAAGGTAAAACATTGTTCCTTACACAACCTTAGATTTGTGCAACATAGGGGAGAGGATCCAGTAGTTGAGCACCCTAACTTCACGCTTCTCAAAATCCTACGTGGAAATTTCAAATCACTCCCATTTTTACAGTATCTTACTTGGTATTACCCTACATATAACTAAGGTTTCAAGGCCACATCATCAAATATGATGCCACATCAGCATATCTTTTTCCAAGGTGTTCAAAACACTCAAAAAATGGGTTAGACTAATGGTCATGCAAAAAGATACCCATACTTGTGCAGCCGATGTAGCATCACATCATTGGTTAAATTTTACAAGGGTACATTGCATTAAATTATGGGTAGTGATCACAACAATAACAATCTTAATGTCACAACTATTGGTGCAATGTTCTCAAAAAAATTGGACATTAAATCAACAAGTGTAGGAGTTACGTCAACAATAGTTATCACAACCATTGGAACGTGTTCAAGTACCAGGTCCTTCATTACTATAATTTTATTTTTTGTTTGTCTAGTACAATCTTATCTTATTCATGATTCCTTTCTATCATAGCAGGAGTTTAGGAGCAGAAGACTATTATTGGAAGGGGAAGAGTTTACAAAGAAGAAATTGGTCTATAGTAGAAAAGATGAGGGTGGTGTTGTTAAGTAACCTGAGGCCGGCCATGTACATGCCTCCAAGATCAGGTTTGATGATAATTTGAAAGGTTCCATTTTGAATAATAAATCTTCACAAAACAAAGGGAACCAATATGGTGATGATGTCAGGGTAACACTGCATTAATTAGACAATAGACATATTGGTGTAGGAGCACCTAAGGTCTAGGAGGTTCCAGGAGGTTAAAGTAAATTCATGATTAATTTCATTTATATTTGAGTTAATTTAGTCATTTAAATGTATTTTGAGTCCATTTGAATCAATATGTAAGGCTATGCAAGTCAATTGTGATGAGTTGTCAAAGTTGCCCAATAAGGTCCTGATTGGGTCTACGAGGTAAATTTTGTTTTAAAGTTTATGAGGGATAAAAATGGTGTAAAATGTGTTATTTTTTCCATTGAGATGTGTTAAGGATGTCCATGAAAATATTTGAGGTCATTATGTCAAGAATTTTAGAAATGTCAAAAAGTTGTAAAGTACAACTTTGCAAAAGTTGTAAAGTGCAACTTTGCAAAAGTTGCTGACATGTTCAAAAGTGGTTGGTCGGTCCTCAAGGTGGTTGGAGTAGTTTGAAATTGTCTAAAGAATTATAAAAAAATTTGTGATGGTGTAATTATGGCATGATGACTAAGAGTTAGAGGAGCATTTGTAAAGACTGGTCATTAAACAACCTCTAATTGTCACTACTTCTGCAGAATCAGGGTGACAGTTAAGAAATTTGTGTAAGATGTTATTATAAACCTTCATGTAATGTTCAATATATGTGAAAGGGGGAAGAATACATCAAGTGGAATTAATTTAATGAGTTTGGTTTGAGAGATAAGTGAGTAAATGTAATGTTTTGTTTAAATTTCTTGATAGTTACTCTGTGATCAGTCACATTTTTACTGTTCATGAGCATTTTTATATGCAAGAATGGATTGAATGACCATCAAAACCTATTTTTAAATGATGTGTGGTGAACTATCTTTTATTTTAACCAATTTTGGTTTTTTTTTGTGATCAATAACATGAAAATAAGTGGGATTTCACAAAATTGTTTTGAAACCCTCCATAACTGAGTCTGTTACAAGGGTTTTTCTTATATATGTGTTTATACCTAATGAAAAATAATTATTCTTAGGTCATTTTAAAATATATTCATGGTGATCTCTAATGGGTTTGATTTTGCATTGGTAAGTTTATGCACATGTGAATAATTTGATGCCCTAGTGGGCTATAGCAGTGGATTTTCCTGTATTCTAACAGTGTCATTCTTATTTTGGGTTTCATTGACATTTATATGAATGAATATTTAATCTAATGATCAATAAAATATAAATTAATTTATTCAACACTTGTATCTACATGCATTGGATGGGGATTCATGTAAGTTGAAGTTCTTTACAAATTTCTTGGGCATAGAGTCAATTGTCCTTGAAATGGCAGTCACATTAGTGTGAAGTACTTTTGTTTGCTAATTCCATTTGAGATTGAAAGTCCATAAATTATTATTTAGGACTAGATAATATGAAATCCACATGTGTTATTACCTTGCGAGTGAGAGTTCATGGAATTTTTATAAGAGTTCATGCTTATGTTGCAATAGTTACTGATTGTATGAACAAATTTGTTGACTGTGGACAGGGATAATATTAGGATATAAGGACATTGACTAATGAAGAATGACTATAATTAAAGGGTTATGATTTTTTGAATACTGATGATCAGGGTATAGTAAATAATAGGCCTTAATAATGTGGATGATGTTTTTATTAAGTAAAAATAGGTTTTGCAAGGACCCAAAACCTTTACAAAGAGTTTAAAAGATAAGCATAAAAGTTTAACAAAAATTGTGCTGCAACACCCAGGAACTAAAGCCTAAAAAAAAACATTAGCAACCGAAATAGCAGGCTTCACCCAAAATAGGACAGAAAAAAGATAGGACAACCGGAAAAAAGACAGCTAGATGCATTTCATTAAGTCTTCTTCCTGGACCACCATAAGCTGCATCTGATCAGATGAGTTCTCAAGGCCTTAATAATGTGGCTAATGTTATTGGTTATTGTGTTTAGAGTTACTTATGAGCAGTTATGTGGAGTCAATATATGAAGATTGTTGGAGTAATGAAAGGTAAGTTGTAAATTCCTTGAAAGTAGTATTTTGAAATGGTAAAATGTGAGGTTAGAACCTAATGATGCATTCTTGAAGATGTTACCTTGGATGTTATTTGGATAGTGGATCATACTGGAGAATTGATAATAAATATTTGATTTGATACATCTAATGTTGAAGAAGGCCCTAAATAAAATGTTGTTTTGGTTCCTAAAATGATGAAGAGTCCTAATGATGAATTGATGACTGTGAAGATGATTTGTTAAAGGTGATTGGTTTTTAATTGTGCCTCTAAATATGTAAAGGTGTTGATGGAAATGTTGAAATTGATGTTTGGATCAGCATGATCCTTGAAGATTGGTTGGGTTTCCATGATGCTCTGCATCACAAAGAAAGAAGATCAAAGCATTTCCAAGATGCACAAATGTAGGTAGGGCTTTCAAGTGAGACTTTAAGAAAAATTACTATTTCAAAGGTTTTACTCTTTGTTCTTTGATGGTTCTATTATTTTCTTGAAGAAGTCGCTGTCATCAAGATAAATGGACACATGACATGTCATGGTATATAGACTAGATAGCAGTCATTGGCATGAAAATATAGAGTTTTAACTACTTTCAAGGAAATAAAAATATGACTGTTAGAATGGGAGGATCTATGTGTGTAAGACAATGTAAGAAATAAAAATTAATAAAGCATAGAGCTATGTATATTCTTTGAAAGAAAAGTGTAAAATGAAAGCATTGTAATAGAGAAGAAATAAGAAGAATTGTAAAGAAGTTCTAAAAAAAGTCCAGACACAAATAATTTTTAGGCCATGCTCACTGTCAAAAGTCAGAGACACAATGATCTGCATGAGTATTTAATGACTATAAGCATTAAAATCTTTAAATTTAGTGAAAATTGATTTCACTACTAACTTTCATGGATTTGATATTGACTTTCAGGGTCAAAACAATAAGGAAATAACATTGATAATGAAGAAAAAATGACCAAATTATTATTTAAAAGTAATGAACACTTAAAATTAGGATAGTAGAGGCAATTATTCTCATGTATTTAAGTTTGAATACAATAAAATATTGACTGTTATAATACAAAGTTCCAGCAATAGCCTTAAAAACAATGCTAAGATCTAAGTGGCATAAAGATGAGTAATAATGTGTTGGGACTTGAGAGCATTACCAATATAGTGGGACAATGATATCAAATTAATGTGATATAATATTCAATCAAAGGATAATGTCAAATGAATCATGTAGCAGCAAAGCAATGACAAGCTATCAATGGTTATGAGGATAATGTTGTTGTCATACTCATCCCATGAAAAGATGGTTTCAATCAAGAAAAGTTCAAGGATTAAACATCAAATCCAAGCTCCTAGTTCAATCATTATATCGATCAGTAAAGAATTTATTGTAATGGACTGAGTCATGAACAATTAGCGGAGACCATCATGCATCAGTAGGAAGCTTGTACAAAGGGATTGGAACTATGACATAATGAATGAGTAGAGATGTAAGAAAAGATAGTGAGGAAAGATGGAAAGTTAGCCATGAACGTGCTAGAATGAGATAGGACCAATTCATTAAAATAGTGAGTAGCCCTTTACAAAAGACTGATACATAAGGTATCATGTTTAAAAGATCTATCATGAGAACAATGCTATCCATGTTTTAGAAAAGATCCAAAATCCCTTGAAGAGTTAGATACAAGAACACGGATGAAGAGGCACATTGAATAAAAGATAGATCATTATGATTGAAAAGATAAAAATAAGCCATTTTTCATCAAAGATATGATAGTCATAAAGCCATGAATGCTATGATTTTAGTGAAAGTATGAAGGCTACAAGATAGTGATATTTACTGTCATTGCAAGGATTAGAAATATGAGAAAATCCTTCAAATCAACAAGTACTAACCATATTAAGGACAAGTAAAGAAAGTAAATGTATCATCTTAAAATGGAAGCACTTCCATGTTAAGAACATTTAGCCCTCCTTAGGGGATGTTTTTTACCTCCATCATATCATCCTCCCATTTTTGCATCATCCCCTACTTCTGTGCCTGATTAGGACCTTGGTTGGGCCTCTCCGGACACCTTCTACCCCACCTGGCATGTTTTCCAGGGGTTCTGGCCCCCTGGGTCAAGGTCGACCTCAACCTTGACCTAGGTTAGGGTTGAACTCAACCTTGACCTAGGTCAGGGTCAACCTCGACCCTGACCAGGGTCCCCCTTTTGAATCTGGAAGCCTGTCGGTTGCCGGGGGTCATCCAAAATTTATTTTTCCCGCTTCCAGGTCAGTTGTTTCAGGTTCCGAAGTGTTGATTCCTAAATTATATATAATATAGGTCCTCTTCTAGGGGCATGGGTCTAATTTGAATTTAATTCTCCTATGTCGGCCTCCTTAGAAGATTGTGCCCTAGTTTCATATAAAAGGAAGCCTTTCTCTCTCATTTTCTCTAAGTCTTCTAAGTGCAAAAAAGCTCTAACCAAGATTTTGTCAAGAAGAAAAAAGTTTAAGCATCCATTGTTCTACATGTTTCCAATATTTTAATGTGTTCAAGTCTTCCTCTCAAGCATTCAAGTTCTCCATTGAAGATCAAGGATTCAAGATTTCAAGCCTTTGAAGGGATTTGGTTCAAACATTCAAGATTTATCATTCAAGCCCTAGATCTAGCCATTATGATGGTGTGATCTTCCTTCAAGATCCTTTGTGCATCCTCAAACACTCATTCATTCTCTTCAAGGTGGATTCAAAACATACAAGCATGGAGGTTTATGGTTTCTATTGAGTTCAAGCTTTCATATTTACATACTTGCATACATTTGAATTATAATTGCATATTTATTGAATATCATAGCTTCATTGTTAGATTCAATTCTACTACTTGCTAGCATTCTATACTTTATTGATTTCAAGGTTAATTCCTAAATTAGGGTTTGACTAAGGCAAACCCCTCCCCCCAACAAACCAATCTCTTTTTCTTGCAGGTACATGTTTGGGACTACGGATCTGGACACAGATCTGGATAACCTTTTCACCTTTCTTTTGGACTTCGCGAACAGATTCTCTGTCGGACCTGTGTAGGTCAGGGTCAACATTATTGGGTCAGGGTTGACATTTGTGGGTCAAGGTCAACCTTTTTCATAAGACGGCATCGAATCAGGAAAATATTTCTGGGTTTTGTTTTTCTTTGCGTTCCAATTCCGGATCATACTTCAATTTTTCCAGAAATAGAGTACAGACCTCAGAAAATAGCATTCTTTGATCTGCAATACTTTAAGTTTAGTTCTTCTTCCTATCCTTTTCAATTACTATAATAAATCATATTTACTTAATAATTAATAAAATTTAAGATCTCCTTCTTTATTCTCTTTTACAAATAGTTGATTGATTTGTGCATTGATCCTTCTTTGGGGTTAATCAACTTGGATCTTCCATTTGTGCATTTGAGGATAGAAGAAGAGCATCTTATCTTCTCCTTAATCACAATTGCAATATACCATCGACACAAGTCAATTAAATGTAAATTAGGGTTAAGGAAATCAACACTCTTTAATCAAATCAAACAACAATTAACAAACAATCTCCTTACCCCTTTTCCCCCCCTTTATAGTAAATAATGATTTTCAAGAGGAAAAGATGATCTTACTATTCAAAGTGTTGAAAATCAATACTACTATCACAAATAGAAGAAGTTTTATATGACTATTCCATTAAGTATTTTCACTACCATGAAATATTTGTGAGGTCTTCTCATTGCTTCTAAGATATATGCAATGTTTTAAGGAGAAAATAGATGGTTGAATCATGGAAAGTGCATCAAATTGAAAAATATGGCATCAATAATTGTGACAAATAAAGATGACTTTCATACAAAAGAAGGAAAATTTTTGACTCTAAGAAAGATAGTGAAAACAAATATTTCAAGGTAGTGAATTGAAAGAATTGAAGACAAGGCAAAGAGATAAGAGAGGGAATGAAATAAAATGCAGTCAAGTCACTATCAAAGAAAAAAGCAATGTCGTGATATCAAACACTTGAAAATAAAAGAGTGAGGGAAGAAAACTATATAGGTACATTTGAAGTCATGACAATGACAAGATAGATCAAAACAATGTTTCAAAGAAAGCATAAAGTGGTAGGTAAAATAGTGGTGTGAACAATACAAAAGAAAGTTCTTTTACTGTCAAAAGAATAATTAATGAAAATTGCAACCATGGAACAATCATATAAGAATCAAAGACATATTGATAAAGTAGAGATGAGGAAGGAGAAACCATTTTAAAGTCAAGTACAGGAAGATAGAGGGAAGACATTAAAAGGGGTACGCAATACAAAGATATGCATGAAGATAGCTTAGATAATGATGCAAAGATAGTGGAAATCATGGAAAAGAACCGTAGCAAATTTAGGAACAATGCTTAAAGAAAACTTCTAGTCATCTTCAGGGAGCTCCTAGCTTATACAATCAGTATAGATCATCATATCCTTAGTCAAGAGCAATTCAGGGCATGAATGGAGGATTTTTTCAAGAAAATATAGGAGATTTATATTGGTTTGAGCTCCTACATCAATCATATATGGGTTAAGGAAAGTTTGGGGCCCACCAAACAAGAGTTAGGAGCAGTTTCAAAGTTCTTATGCATCATTTTCATTCATGTATGACCAAGAGGACCTTTTCATGCATGCTCAATCACATTTCAATTAGTTAACATATCCTTTATATCAATTGAGTCATCATGTACTCTCAAATCAAATCAATTAGTGGCCTAAATGGAGGAGTTTTTAAGAAAACTACAACAATTTCATGTCAGATAGAGTTTCCATATGGATCTAGCGTCAACTAAGGTAAGTTTTCATAGCATAAAAGAAACTTTCATTCATTTTGAATCCTTATTTTGGACATTTTTCAAAGTTGCACACCCATGGAAGATAACTAAAGCATCTCACAACTTTTGGAAGAGATACTCACTGATCTCAAAGATCCTTTTGTTATTAAATCAAAATTTTATTATCTATCATGAAGAATATTAGTTTATTGAGATAAAATAGTCATCATAAGGGGAATCTCTTTGAGTTTTAAGATTCAATGCAGTCAATAAAGCCTGATTTTAGGATAGGATTTTATCTCTCTATCTTGTACATGATTTGACTCTTCTCACTCATAACTATGCTCTAATCATTTGTAATTGAATAAGATGATCCCATAATGCTTTAAACAACTTTGTGTTTAAACATGTAGGGATGTTATTTTACAACATGTGAATACCATGTCTCAAGGGAAGAGTTGTATTACTTGGGGTTTCATGTCATGACAACATCCATGACATTGTAGGAAGGTCAGTAATCTTGTGGTGAAAACAATTTCATAATCCTAGTTGCATTCCAATTGGATATAATTCATGAATTGTAAAATGTCATTTAATATTATTCTTACTAAGAATCATATTACTCTTACAAAGTAAGAAATACAAAATGGTGTTGAAAACAATCTAAAACATTAGGCATATATACGTACCGAGTCTCAATTTTAATCATTCATCTCAACTCATTAAGCACTTCAACTTCAACTTCAATCATCCTAGCACTTTTATCTGGTTAATCCCCCTTTTAGATGGAATCCATGAGCCTATAGGGAATGAGCAGGCAAACAATTTATATCAACTTTTCTTATGATAAAATGCATTAGTGTAATATAATCCAAAATGTAATAATGATATTATCACAAATAGTAACAAAATTCCATGTTTGTGAAACTTCCCAGACAAAAATTAAAAAAAAAATCTAATTACTGAAGGAAAGAAACAGTCAAAGGTCAAAAAAATTCAAAACAAAATTTTTTCTGAAATTCTAAAGAGTCATGCAAAGAAATTAGGCTAAGATCAATTTCAAATAAATTGTTTGGTAGTAAGAGCAAAGATAAATCCTTGGTAATCAAACAACAAGTTGCTAACATGTAGCTTCAGCACACCAAACTAATTAAGATTTCTTAAACAACAATAGTTTATTACTATGTTATTTCTATCTAGCAAACTTAAGGAGAAAAGGAACTAGGAACCGATTTCTAAGAATCAATTCACTAGTTTAAGGGAGAAAAAAGCACAAAATTATCAATGACATGATGGCATCCAATCTTTCCCTACATCAGCCACTTATTGATAACTAGGTCAACCTTGAACAAGAGCACATAACGTCAAAACCAAAACAGGGTAGCTAACATTTGCATTGAACATAACTTGACTTGCTAAGAAAATATGTAAGCACAAAAACAAGTGCTCTATGAAATCTATAGAACCAAATAATTTTTTTGTAAAGTATGTAATATATATACTTCATTGAGTGTCTCTATAATGTGACTCAAGGCTATCAATTAAAAAAATAAAAAACTTAGGCTATAGACAACAATTAATAACAAACATTAGTTTTAATAAATACCTTTGCAAGCGAAATATTTCCATCTTCAACACGAAAAGTAATCTCATCACAAAATCTTTTCCTTTCCTTTCCTTTATACTTTCTATTTTCATTAGTAAAAGTAGATCGTAGAAAATTATTTCAAGATTTCCGAGGAAGTGTTTAGTTCAGTGCCAAACACTATTGATAGGCCTTTTAGAGATTATATCTTACATTATGAGAGCTGGGTTTCTACGTTTTTGAGTTGGACTTAATCTTTTACATTTGATCTTGGGATTTTGCTAGGTATGCAAGGTTGTATTATCTTCATTTTGATCTTGTAAATTGAAGAGAATTTCTCATAGCTATTTGAAGAAAACGTACTAAGCTACTATATTCCTAAATTCCTAATCCCATAACCATACATTTTGTTTCAGCTTTATTAAATTAGGACAAGCAAAAAATGGTGGTGCTAGGAGTGAGTCTCTTCACAGTCTCCTCTTTATCTCTTCTATTAGTTATTATGTTCTCTAGCCTATTAAGATATTATCAAATTAGTGAAATAGATTGGAGAAATTGTTACAATGGATCTATTAAAATCTGGGGTACAAAATATCTAGAAACCAAAGTTACTTGAAGATGGATGCAATTTAAGTCTTTGATGTTTTTTGTGTGATGAGGGATTGTTTTACTTATTGCACATGAATGAAATTTAAGATTTAATATAGCAATTTGTTTTGCAAATTCTATCACGAATTTTTTTAATATTGATTTTATGTAGTATTACTATTTTAACATCTTGAATGTCATGAATGTTACTATTTTAACATATTGAATGCCATGGAATCCAAATTTATTTTCTATGCTACCAGTTTCTCTTTGATGCTACAACAACCCATTGTGTTGAGATTTCAACCCATCGCCATGGATGTTGTGTGCTACAATGATGTGTTGATTTTTCAACTAGAGACCAGTGGAGTCATTTGGTAGCTAAAAGAAGTGCCAATGCATTGGTACTTTTGTAGGATTCTTTTTGGGTAATTGTTATGCATTGATCCTTTATTGGGACCTGTGACTATATTTTAATCAAGCTAGTTTTATCTAGCATTCATTAAGTTTTTTTTAAAAGTTTGAATCTTCTTTTGTATTATTTAGATTCTATATCTTGTTTTGCTTTTGAAAATAGAGCATTGTCTTTTCTCTAATGCATAATAATTTTTACTCTCAATTTCACTAATTTTTTTGTTAAAATCTTAGATTGTTTCGATTCTTGTTTTTATGTAGCATCTTTACGATTTTTTGCATATGAAAATAGAGTATTGTGTTGTAATACACAAATCTTGGAAATCTTCTTGACAATTAAAATTAGTGTCTAGGTTTAGTGTACTTGGTAACCTAATATTCCATTGGGAAGTCCCTTCCTTGGCTTTTTATCGTGCAGATGTAATTGAGGAACTTGAGGTTATGAAACTGTGTTTGTTCATTTAGAATCTAGATAGCTATTATGCATGACCAGAAAGGCGTGAACCCAGATTGATTTGTTTTTTACTGGTTATGATACATTTCTTGGATGTTGCTTAGGTGTTTTTTAATTGAGGTAAATCAAGAATCATGCTACAATAAGATGAATGTGCCATGATTTTACAACCTGCAGAGATATTCACACTTGGATATGCTAAGCCATTTTTTATTCTTTTCTGCAGAAACTTTGTTGTACAATATGTTTTGGATCTTAAAATTCCATGGGCAATTGAAGATGTAATGGTTAAAATTGAAGGGAAATATGTACACCTTTCCATGTAGAAATTTAGCTATAATGTAGTTGAAAAATGTCTTAAGCTTGTTGAAGAAGAGAAACACAGAAATTATTCGAGAACTTATTGTATAGTCAGAAAATGGAAGAACTTCCATTGTAGACTGGTTTAGCCTTCTAAGTAAGTGGTTTGGGGTCATGTCAAGTGCCTTGACTAGGTCCCTGACTTGGATTTGGCTTTTTCCCCCTATTTTGCCCCATTTCCCCTTTTTCCAGCCTATTTCTGACACCCAAGACTGAAAAACTGGGACTTTGACCTCAGGGTCAAGGTCGACCTTTTTGGGTCAAGGTCGAACTCAACCTTGACCTAGTTCAAGGTCAACCTCAACCTTGACCTAGGTCACAATCAACCTTTTTCAAGCACAGGGTTCAAATTCTAGAATTTCAGGGTTTCCAGATGTCGGGCTTTGGAAAAAGTTAATTCCCGCTTCCGGGTCGGTTGTTTCGGTCTTCGAAACAACAAATCTCAAATTATATTTAATATAGGTCCTCTTCTAGGGGTATAGGTCTAATTGGAATTTAATTCTCCTATGTATGCCTCTCTAGAAGATTGTGCCCTAGTTTCATATAAAAGGAAGCTTTCTCCTCTCATTTTCTCTAACCACAAGCAACTATAACCATCATCAAGCATGATCATCAACTTTCAAAGAATTGAAGAGTGATATCCAAAGGTGAAGAAGAAATATTTGAATCAATATAAGTATCCATTGAATCATTCATCCATTCTCAAGCATTCAATAACTTCTCAAGCACTCATTTCATCAAGAAGATTCATTGGTGGCCATTGAAGGATTCAAGCTCCATGGAGCCCTCTTGTTGAAGATTTCTCCATCCGCATTCCTCCAAGCCTCTTCATATTCCAAGATCCATTAAAGGTTGGTGCTGAAGATCTACAATCAATTGATTTGATACATCCTACATTCTACATTCTACATCCATTTGGTGCATGCATACTTATGGATCCACAGATTCAAATCTGCCACAAGGACTTCTACAAGAAAGGTGAATTTGTTCATTTACTTTGTTTTACTTATGAAATTTCAATTATACTTTGAGGTTAATTCCAAAATTGGGGTTTGACCAAGGCAAACCCCTCNCCCCCCCCCCCCCAACAAACAATCCATTTTTCTTGTAGGTACAGGTTCGGAACAGCAGATCAAAGTGCAGATTCAGATACCCTTTTCGGCAAACTTTCGGGATCTAAAAACAGATTTCCTATCAAAGACTTTTTAGGTTGATTCTGCCCTAGGTCAGAATTGTAAATTCTAGTTCAATGGTGACATTGACTTGAGGGTCAATATCGGAACTGTGTCAGAACAGAAAAATATTTTTGGGTTTTGTTCGTCTCTGTGTTTTTTTTCCAGATCTGGTCTTAGATTTTCCAAAAACTGAGTGCAGACCCCCAAAAATAGCATTCTTCATACCTACAATATTTCAAGTTTATTACTTTTCTCCTATCCATTTCAATTAAATTCCTTAACCTATCTAAACCTATCACACATTCAAATAAATAAATGGGAATTTGAGATCTTCCTCTTTGCTCTCATTTCCAAATGATTGATTCATTTATGCATTGATCCTTCCTTTGGGGTTAATCAATTTGGATCCTTCATTTGTGTATCTAGGGATAAAAGGAGAGCATCTTATTTACCCCCTACATTTCAAATGCATTCTATTTCATATACAAATATTCTTTAAATGTAAGATAACATAATATCATATTAAAAACCAATATTTTATTATCTTACATTTTGGTGAACCCGCGATAGACAACTCTTTCTTTTTGGTGTTAGATTTACATATTTTATGTTAGATATTGCATACATATTAGATTAGTTTTCTTTTATGTTCTTGCATTTACATTTCAAAAATTAAAAATTAAAATCTTGTGTTTCCTAAATTAGTATATTTGCATTGCATTGGTGTATGAGCTTTACCACTTCTAGTCCTACTTATAGTATCCCGGTTAGAAGAAGCCGTAGAATTGTGGGTTCCTTTGATCCTAAGTCTTCCTCTCCTTTCCTTAGGATCCCAGATGACAATTTGATCACTCATGATTCTAATCCTTCTATGGAGCATAACTCTTCTCCCTCATCTCATGATGAGGATGATGCTTTAAGAGTTCCTCCTGAACAAGTACAAAAGCTTTCAACAGAACTTGATAAAATGGGAAATTGGCTTATTCAAGAAAAACATAATCAAGATTCCATCCAAGCTATAGAGGCTCTTAAGAAATTCCTTTGTGATAGTGATCAAGGTATTAATCTCTTGCATGGTATCACTCATATTGCTCATTTGAATGTTAAACCTTTAGCACAAGAGGCTCAAGATCTAGGATTCACTCCTCCTATCATTAGTGAGGGACCTTCTTCTATTCCTTTACCTATAATTCCTACTTATACTCCTCCTTTGATGACTACATCTCTCCCAATTTCATCTATTCATGTGAGTGTTCCACCGGTATCTCTACCTACCTCACAACCTTCATATCATAGTGTGCCTTTTATTTATTTAAATCCCCTTCCAACGGTGATTCCAAGTGTTCCACCAATTGTGTCTTCCATTCCTGTCACTTCCTACAATTTTCCTAATGTTTCCAATATTTCTATGCCACCTATTTCTTCTAATGATTCCACAATCATCAGTTTGGCTCAAACTGTGTCATCTTTATAACAACAAATTGCATCCTTAACCCAATCCAAGTTTATCACTCCTACATGTGACATGGGTATTCCTTTATCCTTAGACATTATTCATGCTACTATTCCTTAGCAATCCAATATGCCTCATCTTGAGAATTACAACGGTAAAGGTGATCATGTTACTCATGTTAAAACATTTCAAATCCTTTGTAGTGATTATGCTCATGATCATAGGATTTTAGCTAAATTGTTTGCTAGAACTTTTCGTGATAAGGCTTTGCGATGGTATTGTTCTTTACCTCCTTATTCTATTGATTCTTTTCCTAAAATTTCTAATACCTTCATCCAACAATTTTAAAATAACATTGGTTTGCAAGCTTCCTTAACTGATTTAATGCATTGTAAACAAAACATTAAGGAAAAATTGACTGATTTTATTAGTAGATTTAAGCATTTGTATGCTCAGATTTCTTATCCTATTTCTGATATTGATATTCAGCATATGTTTATTTCAAATTTACAAAATGATATTAGAGATAATATTCTTCTTACTGAATTTACCTCTTTACAACAACTTTGTGCAGCACTTCATCATTATCAATTACAAGTGAGTCAATTTGAGAGCAACACTCTAATGGCTCATGTTCTAGTTGAAAAGAGTGGCACTGCTCCTAATCCTAATAAATTTCAGAAACCTAACAACTATATCAAGATTAATAAACAGACGAATGCGGTTGCTTATAAAGTTGTTGTTGCATCTCATAATGCCACTTCTGCATCCACTGCTTTTCGTATGAATCATACGTTTACTCCTCTCTCTGAATATTTACATTCTATTATGAGTAGGTTGTTAAGTGATAATATGATTACCTTACCTCCTATTCAACCTCTTCTCCCTACCACGATAGCTTCAAAATCCTTTGATTCTAAAGATTTTTTCCAATACCATCGCCAGAATGGCCATGATACTGAAAAATGTTATTCTCTAAAGCATAAAGTTCAAGACTTAATCGATTATAATGCTTTATCTATTGATAATTTTGATGGTAATGGGAAAAAATCTTTCTCTCCTCCTAATCAAAACCTTCAAATCTATACGAATCCTTTACCTATACATGATAATAATACCATCGCTCAACCATCTTCTGTGGATATTGTTTACGATTCAAAAATGGATGATCTTAATCACATTTTTAATCATGTGGAGTGTGTTGATTCCTCTCAACCTACTGTTCAAGACCCTTCACCTCCACCTCAACTTCAAGTTCCACCTAAACCTTAGAAACAAACTAAGGATAAAAAACCTCGGGAACTTTCAATTACCTTTGATGATTCTGAGACTATTAAGGCTCCTGATGGTCCCCTTTATATTTATGCTAGGATTGCTAAGATACCTACGAGTGGTTTTCTTTTTGATCCCACATCTTTAATAAATTTCATTACTGAGGAAAATATTTTTATGAAAAACCTACAACGTGATTGTTATGATCCATCAAGTGCATGGATCCAAACTTGCAATTGTTTTCTCTATCTTGCACTTGGTTCTATTAACTTGCCTATTGAACTTTGTGGCAAGGTTGTGGATACTACCTTCATTATCATTCTTACTTCTGATCAATTTCAAGTCAAATTTGGTTTTCCTTGGATAACTACTATGCATGCTATTGGTTCTCCTATTCATAAATGTCTTAAGTTCATTCATAATGGAGAAGTAAAAATGATTAATCATAATTTGTATCAACCTTCTAGGCCTAGATATTGTGCTAATCTTGATTTATTTTGGCCTTCATTACCTAATTCATGTCCTCCTCACCCTAACAACCTTTTTTGTTCATATCAAGCCTATAAACATTGCAAGATTGTCGAGTTAAGCATGTCTCAGATAGATCTTAACCATGGTCTTTTGCCCACTCCTTCTATACCTCCTTTATCATTACTGCTAGCTCTATTACTCAACCTCCCAGTGTCGCTTCTTAGCCTATTGCAAATCCTACCAATCCTCCTATTAAACCTGTGAAGGAACTAGTTTTTATTCCTCCTAGTTCTCCACATGTGTCAAACAAAGAAAAATGTAATAAATCTGCTAATTGTTATGCCCTACATACCCGTCCCTACATTTTGTGTGCAAAATGTTGGGTCCCCTCTTTTTTCTTTTGGCTCTTGCCTTGTTTTCTTTGTCTTTGTTTCTTTTGTTTTCTTCTCCAGGTTTTCCTTCCTGTGAGGTTTGTTTTGTTTTCACTTTTGTCTTTCGTGTCTTCGGGACCCGGTTCTGGAGTTGGTTGTTTCCTTTTCAAACCTGGATTCTAGACTCTGGGATTCTCTGCCACGATGTCTCCTTCCTATAAGGAGACATGGTTGCTCAATATCCCCGGGCCCAGAGTCTGGAGGGTTACCTGTTCCAAATTTTGCGAGAAAAAGGGTAACTTGCTTTTTACCTCAGGTATAAATAAGATTTACATGTCACTTTTATAGTTACCGTGATTAAAACACTTAGAGTTTTCAGAGCGATTCCTTGACGATTTGAAGTGTGAATTAAGTGTGAATCACTCTGAGCTTAGTGGATAACTACGAGTCAATTTTTGGTAGCTGTCCTTGAGCGTTGGAGGTCAAAGCTATTGTAGAGCGGTCTTAGTGCCTCCTTTCTTTGTCGTTCTTTGGATTCCCAGGTGGGTCTTCTGGTTCCTGCCTTCATTTTGTTTGTTTTGGTTTTGGCTCTATTTTGGTTTGTTCTTGTTCTGGTTTTTGTGCTTCCTGCTTTTGGTTTACCACCCATTGGTGGGTTGGCTCTACCAGAGGGTTGTCTCCCTCTGTGCAGCTGTAGGATTATGTACATTATGTATTTTTTTTTAGGGTAGCCATTGTACATTATGTTTATTTTGTTTATGTTGTGAATGATGTATATTTTTATATATTACATGTATATATGTTTCAGCCCTCGGCCCTCCTATATTTTATGTATATATGTTCTGTATATCCCCCATATCTCACAAGTTCTTTGTGCTCGGTCATGTATTTTGGCTTCCTGAGGTCAAGCTCGTCAGGACAGGGTCGCCATGATTCAAACTTAGCACCTCGCTGGTTCGAACCATGGTGGCTTTCTCTCTCTTCTGTCTCATTGCATTGAAGGCGGGATTAATTTCCCACATATGAGCATTTAAATGTGTCTAGTCTGGCATCCATTTTTTCCCCATGTCATCCCACTTGTCTTAATTAATGCCATAAATGTCTTTACACCACCTACAATCTTACCATGTGCCAGCGCACGTCAACCAAAGTATGACTTGTTGCCAATCACATCGGCAACGGCTAGTTTGTTCAGACTTTGAACCTCCAGCGGGACTTTGTCTTCTACTTCTCCTTGCCACCTTGTCAGCAAAGCTCCAGAATGACAAGTCATGTTCCTTCTAGATACTCTGGAAATTTTGATATGTGTACTAATGCTTGTTTGACAGGTGCAGGTTGGTGAAGAATCTCTCGAAGTTATAATTTATGTTTATATATGTCCTGACAATTCTCTGGTCTTGCAGGTTGCAGATAGATTGATTGAAGATGTCTGACAATTTCGCTCCTCCTAATAGTCTAGAACTACCTACCACTTCTACCCGGGTAGCTACAAAGTCAAATATTGAAAGAATGTTAGTGAAGCTGCCTTTAACCTCCAAGCATCCAAAGGACAAAGGTATTATGGGGTCCAAGATAGACTCCAAAGTTCATGAAATAACAGATTTGGATCCCAAGACTTGGGCCGAATTACAAAGTTTAATCCAGGCCATTTACAAGTTAAAGGTCGAAGGAGATAAATTAGCCACTTGCTTAGCTGCCTCCAACATCATAAAGGTCATGAACTTTCCATGTGCGGTGCAATCACCAGAACTAATAATGCAACTAGTAGTACTATACAATGTCATCACTCACAATATCCTACCACAATTGTCACATTGGATGCTCCCATATTTGCTTCTAGGTTGGGGATTCCTTGGTTCAAAGGGTCCACTATCATCACCAGGGCCAAATCAATAAAGGAATTTGGTGACGCCAAAATCATTTTTCGGCAACATCTTAACAGTCAGTGGTTGAAGTCTCCAAAGCGAGACTACAAAAGAATGAAGTTGGAAATTCCCCACGAGGATTTCAAGGAGCCCATTCAAGCGGGCATCATATTTTTATGCACGATCTTTGGATGGCCCCACACCTGAGAATTATCAACATGGATGTATTATTTCCTATATTGCATTACAACACACAACAGGACCTTCAACTGGGCGGCCATTATATCCAACCATGTGGATACACAGATGCGGACCGTCGCCCAAAATTCCCAATTTTACATGACATCATATGTACTGTGGGCATTAGCACGGCAAAGGCTAGCTTTTCAAGGTCTGGGAATAGTTGGGGAACTCAGGAATGGCTCGGGAAAAGTTACACCATGGGATCATTATCCCCAACTATAGTGGGAGCTCAGTTTCCTGAACTTTTGTCAGGTAAATGACACCTTCATTTACCATAACATTCAAACACTTACTCAGGATTCTAGTTACCACCTCTCACAGGCGACAATGACGCTAGTTAACTCCTATAGCCAGGACTTTATTCAGTTCCAGTATCACACCTACATCAAGGTGACAGGCTTCAATGGGAAGCCCTATCTTCTTCCCTGGTACTATGGGGATAGAATTATTCTCTTGGAATTTTGCAGGCAGATAATGGTCAGCATGCCTTCTTCACATTGAAGAAGGTCATCAACGTCCCATTCCCTTTTTCTTGTGGGAATTACACATGAATCCTCATCATTTCTCGGGAGGCAGACAACAAGTTGAAAAGCTTGGGGCTGGTTGAATTCAACCACACCCGAAGAAATTATGATCCCCGCGGCAAGATTGTCGCAGCACTACCTCAGGCGTCCCCGCCGCATAAGGAGGATATTGAAGATTTCTAGGAAGATTTCCAAGATAGTTTTGATCTTTGGGCCCAACAAAATACAAGGATGAGCAAAGGGCTCATGGAAACGCTGGACCTTCAGACTTTCCTGAAGGGTTTCAAAGATGGAAAGCCACTGGAAGACCCAGCGTACAAAGGACAGGGGCTAGATAAATTAGACCTCCCTCCAATGGATTGGGCCACTCCAGAGGATTTAACAATTGAAGGGGTATGACGCCCCATCATAGATGCAAGTCACAGGTACTTTGTCTGGGTGTGCCCCAAGAGCACCTAAAAGAAATCAATGGTCAAGAAGACCATTCCCTCTTCAGTCGGCGCCGAACCTTCTTCGTCCGTCGTGGCTACTGAAACAAGTGTAAGTAAAGGGAAAGAGAAAGAGGGATTCTAGGTGCCCAAGGTGCCTCCTCAAATTCTCACCCTTTTGATGGCCCATCTGCATGAGCAAATGGAGTTGGCAAAGCTGGCCAGCTAGCAAATCAACATGCAGGTATATGTCGGTCTCCCAAACACTCCAACGGAATCTACTCACCCAGAAGGACCCCCTTTGTTAGCAACAATGATGAACAGACAGACTTTCACTGAGGCGGAGTCTACTAGCATTCTAGATACCAGGGCTTCACTCACAAGGAGAAAGAAAATAGGCATGACCCCTATACCAAGCGTCGCCCCTAGTATGCCAGAGAAGCCCCCAGTAGATGTAAGTTTGAATTCTCTTGAACTAGAAGATATTTTAGACTCCTCTCCATCGCACAATGATTTTGATGATACCTTCTCAGCGGAGGAGCTTCTAGAAATTCAACAAGGTGTTAGTCATGCGGTGGAAGAAATTGAAGCTCAGGATAAAGAATAAGTCCCCGTAGAAGAAGAAATTCCCATAGAAAAGGATATATCAGAGAAAGAGGCTCGGGAAGAGATTCAGACATAACCTGAGCAAGAAATAATACCGGTCCAGGAGACCAAGGATTTATCAAGGTAGACAACAAACAAGCAACCGATGGTCGGAGAACCCAGACCCGAGGGAACAACCGTACCTCCAACCATCATGCTCCAGGTGCCTTTGGTAACTCTGGGTGACCAAGTGCCCTAGAGTACTTTTAGTGAGGTAGTAATGGTGGCCACCTTGTTAAAATTTGGCCAGTGACCTCACCCACCTCCAGAAGATGTCCCAGAGGAGGAGAATATTGCAGTAGATGACACCAATAAGGCACAGGAACAACAGCAGCAAATGGACCAAGAAGTCTCAGAGGAGGAAAAAGAAGAGTCTGCTGATACCACCAAGGAAGATGAAGTCCCTGAAAATACAGAGACTGAGATCAGGGACAAGATCTTAGGTGACATTGCAGAGGACGCCAGCATGGCGGAAAACATCGATGATTCTGGAGAACAGGAGCAAGAAAAGGAGCCTGAAGATAACGTACATTTTGAGAATGCACCGTCAGATTTTGAAAGGGATCCTAATGAATAGATATTGGCGGCAAGGTCGTCCCAACTACCCCAATGGTTGGTATAATCTAAGAAGAGGAAAGCCCCAGTGGTGACCACAAGCACTCCACTCTCACTAGCCGAGATGATGGCCAGGAATGCCGAAGTAAAGAAGCCCAAGAAGGCGCAGGTTGTCCATACTCTCTAGACCAACCCAGCAGGCAGTACCATTATGGTTATCGCAACACCCCCAACAAACACACATGTAGCGACTGTAAGGCCCAAAGACTAAAATATAATAGAGGTAGAATTGGGAAAGAGAGACAAGCAAGGTGAATTGGAATTGTTAAAATAGACTACTAGGGCAATAGAGGCCTAGTACATAAAGTAGGGATAGAAGCTGCAAGAGGAAAGAAAAATAAATGTCAATCTCCTCGCGCTTCTGGAAAAACTAACACAGCCTTTAGCCAAATTCCACCCCGAAACCCCCTCTTCCAGATTGTCGCTTGCACAGGGAGATGTGGACTCTCAATGCATAATGAAGAACAAGGCGCAAGTAGTGGATGGGTGGGTAGCCAAACAAGTAACAACAATGAGAGAATTTCTAGCGGCATCCCTCTCAGACCTCTATAGGGTTGATCTTGTCCTCAGCCACGCGAGAAGCTCCACTCAGATATGGGAGCTAGACTTGGAAAAATATGAGAAGTGGAAAGTTGGGTTGGAAGAGATCCACGACCTAGGTGAGGAGGTTGCCACAAAGTCTAGTATTTTGGGAGAAGAATCATATGATTCCCTCCAGGTCCAATACTCTAGACTTGCCCTCAAAATTGAGGTTTGCAAGGAACTGGTTAAGACCTTAAAAGAGAAGTTGACAGTTTCCCAATATCCCTTGGGTTTATTCAAGACATTCATGGTTGGGGTATCACAAATTGATCCCTTCACCACCGGAACATGAACCCCAGAGGACTATATCCTCTGTAAGTTCGACGAGCGGATGGAGTCTCTGTATCCGCCAACCAAAAATTTTGACTAGGGTAGGCTATCCAAATTTTGAAAGACCATGATCCGGTCACATGATTCCATCAAAATGGTGGATGAATTCCAGAGCGGGGCCAGAGAAGTTGAGGAAGCATTGGAGGCTGTCTGCAGCCAATGGGAGAGCATCCAAAGAATAGATGAGGAAAGCATAAGCCAAGTGTTGGAAGCTTGGGAAAAATCATGAAGTAATAAAGTTCTCCAAATTCCAAAGAATCCAATCAACACCATGTTTTGTATTCTTTATTCTTTTGGAACACAAGTTCCCAGATCCTGGAGTCTCGGATCCCACATTTTTGAATTTTTTTACATGACCCATGTCTCAGTTCCCAAAGCTGACCAGTCACTTTCAGGATAGTTAATGAAAGTTTTCAGAGGATGGGTAACTGCAACAAGGCATGTAGACTCAACAAGAGTTTTTCTGAAAGATGGTCTTCCTGAGGCGCCATTTCAACATTACACCTGGCGCATCAAAGATAGTGAGCCACCCTCACATTTATGAGGAATGTAGCCTCGATCCCCAGGGGATCAGATTTCTTCTTTCTCCTTTCAGCTCTCTTCTCGAGGCTGATTCTTCCACTCCACCTTTCTTGTCTTATTCTTCTGACATGTCAGGCCTTTTCTGTCTCGAGGTCTTTTGTAGTGTGGTGTAGGTAGTACCGGCCACTAGATAATATATTATATTGTAAAGTGTAAAATAATTTATGGTTAGGTTTAGGTCAAGTGATGTGTATAAATAATAAGTCCAACCTCATTCCAAGGATCGACGAAATTGATGATTTTGCAATCCATAGCTAATAGCAATCTGGTTTTCTCATTTCTTAGTTACAGAGCTCAATGCTCCATAGTTTTCAGCTTTCAGTAGTTAAATGCTCCCTTGGAGCCACCATTGTATCATGCACCAGTGCTTGCTGGAAAGAGGTTAATGAAGAAGGAAGGGTTCTCTCAATGATGTTGTTGGCACTCTGTCTTCTAGGTTAACGGTATTTTATGCTTTGTGTTCTTCATGTCCTTTACTCTGGTACTTAAAGTAGATTAATGACCTCCTTTCCTTTGCTACTGATAAAATATGAACTGATGGTTGTATATTTCTTTGGTATTTAGTATAGCGTATTAGAGAATTGTTGATGTTTTGAATGTTTAGAATAACTATAGGTAGATGAAATACTTCTCACTCTGTAATATCTTTTTAAGTTTATTTTCTAAGTGAAAGCATGCTTGGAGAAACCCCACTTAACTGAATCCCCGAAGTGGACGAGTTGAAGATAACTAGCTACCCCCCTCAAAAAAAATATTCACATCTCCCAACCAAGCCCTGCACTGTTGAGACCTGACTCTCACATGCGTGGAGGCCCAGGGAATCTCATTTCCCTAGACAACCTTTGTAGGTGAATTTGGTCGGTACTTCGATACCCGGTGACAACTTACCTCTATTGGCAGACCCGGTCACAAAGTCCCGTCAATACTAATGAACACCGTAAGAAGTGTAGAGCTGATTCTAGGGCCCATGCTTCTATTCTTCAAAATTCTTTACCTTCTTTTGACCAACCTATGCCTGATGTGTTGTAAAAAGTTAATATTCACAATGATGTTAAGATAAATGAGTATGATGATCATGTTCGCATCTTAGATCCCATTTTAATTAATCTTGATGAGGAGGATACTCTTGATGATCCTATTGATCTTAGTGATGAATATGAGACCATTGATCTTGATACTGATTTACCTCATATGCTTTCAACTCAATTGATAATTACACCTAGTATTGGATATAGTCCCTCTTGCGAGTTTCCCACCTTCCATAAATGATATAAACTAAGATGGGGAGAGTAGGCGATGTGCCTGATTGGCTTGTCCTTCATGGTAGCCCTTTTTGTGTTAGCATGTTGTATTGTGCTTCTCCTATAATGTGTTTTCTAAATGTTTTTTAGACTCTTTTATATGACCCTTGTTACTTTGTTGGTGCAAGGTGATAAAGGAATCAAACTATTGTATAATTCCTCTATATGTATCTTTACTCTTCTATATGTAGTTTTCATGTAATGTTGTACTTGTGCTATTGTTCGTAAATGTTTTCCTTGTGTAGTCCACTTGGATTTGTGATGTGGTAGCACTAATTCTTTTTGGTCTCCATGTTGTGGTCCAAAAAGACTCTTTTTCATAACTCTTGAGTTTTCTTTCCTCCATTGTGATTGTAGTTCTACTTTCTTTGGGGAATGATGTCAATTCATTTTGCAATAATATCATATCTATATATATACATGTTATCTTATGATCACACTGACCCCACAGTAGGTAGATCCCTTATGTTTTCTTTGTATGTTTATATGGTATTTCCCTTGATTTTTCTTTGTTTGGGGGCATCTCGTAGTGGAAACGTAATCAGTAGAGTTGTTTATGTTTCCATTCAAGCCATTTCTCTTGTTAAAGTTTTAGCAAAGACTTTAATGTGGGGGCATACGCTCTACTCACTTTTTGCACACACACACTTTCAAAATATTTTTAAAACTTAAAACTTTTTCCCTTTATGGATTAAATACTAATCCTTAAAGCATGGATATTTTACTTTATATGATATCTTGATCCCTCTAGTTTAAATTTACACAGATCTCTTGATCCCTCCAGTTTCAATTTATAATATTTTGATCCCTTAAGGTTGGAAGGTGTCCTTAAGAACAGATCTCCCGGATGGGTTGACGAGTGAGTAGCCACATTCACTAGGCGGTTCAACTTCATCTTTCCAGTTACACTGTTTCCTTGTGTGGTTCACAATGGGACATAAGTTCTCATTGGGCAAGGTAATCACACCCTCTCTCTTTTTCTCCTTAACTGGTGATGTCTCTCTTATCATGATCTTAGGGTTGATAAAGAATTAAGTCCCTAGGGGCTTGAGGATTTCTTTGTTCCTTTTGATTTCAATAAGATTATCTTTTCTTCACGATCTCCTTTACCAAAAGTTTGTGTTAAGTCCATACTCTTGCTAAAGTGGGGAATAAACGTATACTCAAAAAATGGAAGCACTTCCATTTTAGATTGGTTTAGCCTTCTGAATAAGTGGTTTGGGGTCATGCCAAGCTCCTTGAATGGGTCCCTGACTTGGATCTGGATTTTTCCCCCTGTTCTGTCCCATTTCCACTTTTTCTAGCCTATTTCTAACACCCCAGACTGAAAAACAAGGACTTTGACCTCAAGGTCAAGGTCGACCTTTTTGGGTCAAGGTCAACCTCAACCTTAACCTAGGTCAAGGTCAACCTTGACCTTAACCTAGGTCACATTTGACCTTTTTCAGGACCAGGGTTCAAATTCCAGACTTTTAGGGTTTCCCAATGTCGGGCTTTAGAAAAAGTTAATTCCCGCTTCCAGGTTGGCTGGTTTGGTCTTCGGAACAACAAATATTAAATTATATTTAATATAGGTCCTCTTCTAGGGGTATAGGTCTAATTGGAATTTAATTCTCCTATGTAGGCCTCTCTAGAAGATTGTGCCCTAGTTTCATATAAAAGGAAGCTTTCTCCTCTCATTTTCTCTAACCACAAGCAACTATAACCATCATCAAGCATGATCATCAACTTTCAAAGACTTGAAGAGTGAGATCCAAAGGTGAAGAAGGAATATTTGAATCAAGCCATGTATCTATTGAAGCATTCATCCATTCTCAAGCATTCAAGCACTTCTCAAGCACTCATTTCATCAAGAAGATCCATTGGTGGCCACTGAAGGATTCAAGCTACATGGAGCCCTCTTGTTGAAGATTTCTCCATCCGCATTCCTCCAAGACTCTTCCTATTCCAAGATCCATTCAAGGTTAGTGTTGAAGGTCTACAAGCAATTGATTTGATACATCCTACATTCTACATTCTACATCCATTTGGTGCATGCATACTTGTGGATCCACGTATTCCAATCCGCCACAAGGGCTTCTACAAGAAAGGTGAATTTGTTCATTTACTTTGTTTTACTTATGCAATTTCAATTATACTTCAAGGTTAATTCCAAAATCAGGGTTTGACCAAGGCAAACCCCTCCCCCCAATAAACAATCCATTTTTCTTGTAGGTACAGGTTTAGAACAACAGATCAGAGTGTAGATTCAGATACCCTTTTCGGCAAAATTTTGGGATCCAAAAATAGATTTCCTGTCGGAGAATTTTTAGGTCGATTCTTCCCTAGGTCAAAATCAAAAATTCTGGTTCAATGGTGACATTGACTTCAGGGTCAAAATTAGAACTGTTTCAGAATGGAAAAATATTTTTGGGTTTTGTTCGTCTCTGTGTTTATTTTCCAGATCTTGTCTCAAATTTTCCAAAAATTGAGTGCAGACCCTCGAAAATAACATTCTTCAGATCTGCAACATTTCAAGGTTAGTAATTTTCTCCTATCTATTTCGATTAAAGTCCTTAATCTATCTAAATCTATCCCACATTCAAATAAATAAATGGGAATTTAAGATCTTCCTCTTTGCTCTCATTTCCAAATGATTGATTCATTTATGCATTGATCCTTCCTTTGGGGTTAATCAATTTGGATCATTCATTTGTGTATCTAGGGATAAAAGGAGAGCATCTTATTTACCCCCTACATTTCAAATACATTCTATTTCATATACAAAACATTCTTTAAATGTAAGATAACAAAAATCATATTTAAATGTAATATTTTTCTTATCTTACACTTGTAAATAATTCTTGTCTAGGGCATATTTTACAAGATCTGTATGCTAGTTTCCAATCTTCCCTGAATGCCTCGAAGGTTCCCCTCAAAACTTTAATTTATTTCTTCTAGACCATACCAATTGAAATATGAAATAATTTCCTGATCTTATTTTGTTGACTTGGTATATATTTTGTTCTTTATTTAGTTTCATTAGTCACGAGGAATCTAATAATTTCCTTTGTTTCTGGAATCTAATTTTGAGTTACTATGCTAGAAACAAGATATCACTATTCATGAGAAGATAAGGTATGTGTACAGAGCATAATATAGTCATGATCCCAATATTCTTTCCTAGAGAGAAACAAAGAAACCGTGTTTCTCACTATCAATACAAAAAAGGATAAGTACTATTGTGTACAATAGATTTTCCAAGACTATGATGAGAAGATATCCCTATAATATAGAGAAGACCTTATGTATCATTGAGAAGATAATCAATACATTGATCAAGAGAAAATCAAAAAATAATGCTAGGACAGTAGTAATAGTAATGATCATAAAGCATAGATCTGAAGACATTATTTTTTCCATTAGTATGCAAAGGGAAAACAAGTTTCTAAACCATTGGTAATACCTACACCGAAAGACATGCTTTTAGTACAAACCAAAAGTACATATAACAAAGGTCACCGAAAGTGTTGAGTTCAAGAGAAACCCGATAGAGCATAGAACAGTGGAACCCTGCAGAGCACAGAAAGTAGAGGAACCCGACAGAGCAAGGCAACCCAATGGACAGTTCAAAGAAGGAACACTGAAAAAGTGACAACAGAGCAACCTGAGCATCAAACACCAAAAGTCAGTTAAATCCTGAGAAATGCGGATCTGACTTCCACGTCAGATAAAATACTTATGTTTTATATTTAGCGTTTTGATTTGATTTAAAACCATTTCTTGAGGGACAAGAAATGTAATTGTAATTGTTTTAATCAATCTAACTGATTGAAAACATGCAAACTAGGAGATAAAGGTCAAGTTGTAAACCTTTGATCATAGAGTTATATTTGTAATATGTGAAACTTAGTTAGGTCAATATATTGTATAAATAGATGTGTAATCATTCTTTTCATATGGATGTGAGGATGAAAGTAGCCAAGGATCACATCTATGGATCAGACTAAGAGTTTCAAGCAAGAACAGCAATAGATGAATTAGGTTATCAAGAACCAGATTCAAGGCTATCAAGAAACAGAGGTATTAATCAATCACATTAGGTGATACAGCGTACATGTGATTTTAATGGATCTGTAATCAGAAATTGTAGATTGCATACACTCAGGTCATTGAATATTTTTGTCTACATTCTAACAAGTGTAGCAAATAGAAGAAATCCTTTCAAGAAAGGTGGATTTAACAATCCTTTGTAAATATCTTAACCGAGTGCACACTAAATAGTGTTGTTAAAGCTCTTAACAGAGTAGACCTTAACCGGTCTCTACATTATACTCCTAACAGGGTAGATCATCAGAAGTGATCAAAATTATAAGCCTTAACCGATCCCTTCCATTTTGCAGATAGTGAAGCTTTGTGGGTTACATCCCCACCATAGTTTTTACCTTCTAACAGGGGTGCGTTACCAAATCTTGTGTCATGTGTCTATACATTTCATGAATATTTCTATGAATTTTTTACATGCTTATTGAGTTAATGAATTGATATAACATACACACAGATAGAATACCTTACATGGATGGTAATACAATTGATTACATAAAATATTAAGGTTAAGTGATAAAAGTTTAAAGGGTACTGATTCACCCCTCCCCTCTTGGTAAACCATTCCATTATTTCCAACAAGATCACCATTTTTAACAGAGAAAGAGGGCATAACATGATTAAGGAAATGTGAAATTCATAACTGAAACAAGTTTTGAAGACTCATTTATTCACAAGCCCTCATATTCCTGTGACAATATTAAATATACATATGAAGGTACATAGCAAAGAGGTTGAAGTTTCACAAAACCCCTTGAGATATGTCCATGAGTACAACTGAGATAAAAATAGGGGTTTCAAACATTAAATACATAAAATATCATGGGTCGCGACTAGTAACATGCATAGAAAACCCTCAAGACAACTTTGACCCAAGTGATATCATTTATGGGAGTGCATTATGACAGAAAAATTAAAAGAACAATGAAACTAGAGCTTTCAGTCATATTACACAGAAAATAAATCTTTTCAATCATTTTTGTGTTCATAAAGCTCAGATTGAGAGTCAAGTATTTGGAAAAGATAGAGGAAAAACACAAAAACTTACTAGTAGAGGCTCGGTCTACACAAGGAGCTTCTAAAATCTTCAAGAAAGTTGAAGAAAAACTTCATCAAAACCTCCATCGAACCCTTTGGTGATAGAGAAGTGTCAAAGATACAAAATGAAAATGAGACATGGTTGTGTGGGTGTGATTTTAGAATAAGGACGCTTTTTGTCTTTATTTCTTCAAATTATTTTCATGCAACTACTATCCCCATAGGTATTATTTCCTATTATCTTATTATTCTTTGCATTTTAAATTTAGTATTTACTAGCAATTGCACCTCTAGGTGTGCAATGGGTAGGCTGAAGAGGTATGCAAGGTCTATATGGAAAAAGTGGTCTATTTTTGCATAATTTGTGTGCTACATGAGATTGAGTGGTTGTCCATGTAGCTAATGATGTTGCTTCTCCAAGAAAAATCTCAATAGAAATGTGAAAGCTACAAATCAAATATGAATCCACTTGTAGGGATCTATGAATGATTGGAACTAAACCTCTCCATTAGGAGTATAATCACTTGCTACATTACTAACTTTAAAAAAGTAAGTGAAATATAATTATTATTTAATAGAATATTTAAAATAATAATAATTTTATAAGATAATTTTGATATATATAATTTGACCTAAGCTTTAGATGCACAAAAACAAATAATAGTTTCACAATACAAAAGTGAACCAAAATACCAAACAATAATTTTCTCAATCTCGAGGTTATCATTTGACAAGTCCTATTATTTTGGGGACAATGGAAAATCATTTTAGCAACATCTATTAGTAAACTCAACATTGGATCCTGAGCTAAGTATCATTAGTTATTTAATTTCATATGAAACAATTAGTTTAGTAACGTTATTAGTCACAAATATTTATGCTAAATTAGATTATTTCCTCATTGTGATATAATTAATTTACCTAGGATATTTGTATATGAACATTTATATTCTACTTGAAAAGCTAATATTATATGTGAGTCAAATTTATTTTAGGTGTGAGATGAGAAATCACTTTGAAACAGTAAACCATTACTGATTTTTTTATGGTAACTATTCTGTGTGATTCTATCTCTAAATGTTGTTTATCGATCAATTTTGAAATAACCTAAAAGCCATATTTATGGCACGAGACAGGTGTAGATGGATTGCTCACGCAATAAGCTTATTGGCCAACAAGCATTACTGGTGAAATGGAAATTCTAAGTATATAAGTCTATGATATTATCAAATGTTATTATACATGAGTAATAATCATTCATTTAGTATTTTTTTTTTGGGTGAGTATTTAGTCATTTATACTTGTGAAGTGAAAAAAATTAGTAGAATTTAATCATTTTTAGTCACGTGACTAAACTTTTTAGTCACGAGACTAAAAGTTTTAGTCACATAGTCACATATTTTTGTTTTTGTACTAGTGATAAGATACTTACTGTATAGTCAGAAAATGGAAGCACTTCCATTGTAGACATGTTTATCCTTTTGAGTAAGTGGTTTGGGGTCATGAAAAGGGCCTTGAATGGGTTCCTAATCTTGACATGGCTTCTCCCCTATTCTGTCCCTCTTTCCACTCCTATTTAGCCTAATTTCTGCATTCTGAACTGCAGACTGGTGATTCTGGGCTTCAGGGTCAGGGTCGACCTTTTAGGTCTATGTCGACCTTGACCCTGACCTAGGTCAAGGTTGACCTTGACCTTGACCCAGGGTTCAAATCCTGGGGTCTTATAGTTTTTGGAGGTCGGCCTTTGCAAAAAGTTTTTCCCGCTTCCGGGTCGGCTGTTTCGGGTTCCGAAGCATTGATTCCTAAATTATATTTAATATAGGTCCTCTCCTAGGGTTAAAGGCTTTAATGGGAATTTAATCCTTCTATGTAGGCCTCCTTAGAAGATTGTGCCCTAATTTCATATAAAAGGGAAGCTTTCTTTCTCATTTTCTCTAAGCATCAAGAAGTGATACTAAGTTCTCTATTGAAGCCTATGCCTCCTTGAGAAATTGAGAAACATCATCAAGAAACCAATCAAGAAATATTTCAGGAAATAATTCATCCATTCAAGTATCCATTTTCATGAAGGAGATCAATTGGAGGCCATTGAAGGATTGAAGCTACATAGTGCCCTTTTGGTGATCTCTCCATCCACCTTCTTCCAAGCCTATTCCGAATTCAAGAACCCATTCAAGACTTGGTGTTGGAGATCTATAAGCAAGAGATTGAAGACATTCTACCATTCTACATTTCACATTTTGAAGCATACTTGTGGATTTAAGGATTCAAATCTGCCACAAGGACTTTTTCAAGCAAGGTGAATTTATGCATTTACTTTGTCCATCTCTGCAATTTCAATTACATATATTTGAGGTTAATTCCAAAAATAGGGTTTGACCAAGGCAAACCCCTCCCCCACAACAAACAATCTCCTTTTTCTTGTAGGTACAGGTTCAGAATAGTTGATTTGAGACCAGATCTGGATACCATTTTCAGCTTTCTTTCAGACGGCGTGAACAAATTTTCTATCGGACCTATGTAGGTCAGGGTCAACATTATTGGGTCAGGGTTGACATTTGTGGGTCAAGGTCAACTTTTTTCATAAGACGACATCAAAACAGAAAAAGATTTATGGGTTTTGTTCGTCTTTGCATTTCAGTTTGGGATCAACTGTCAATTTTTCTAGAAATAGTCTACAAACCTCAGAAAACAACATTCTTTGATCTGCAATATTTCAAGGTTAGTGCATTTCTCCTACCTCTTCAATTACTGTCATACATCATTTCTATACATATAATTAACAGAATTTAAGGTATCTCTCTTGGTATTCTCCTTTCCAAATAGTTGATTCATTTGTGTATTTGCCCTTCCTTGGGGTGGATCAATTTGGATCTTCCATTTGTGCATTTGGGAACAAAAGAGGAACATCTTATTTTCTCCCTAATCACCATATACAATCAATCAATACAATTCAATTAAGGTTAATACAATCTAGGCAACGCAAAGGACAATTTACACATTTCCTATTTCAAACATTACATTTCAAGATAATCAATAATCTATCAAACCCTTCCTCCTTAACACATTATACATTCTTAATAAACATATCTCTATTTCAATCCTCACTTTACATCCTAGGTAAGAAAGACATTAAGAGCCCACTTTCTTGACCTTACATTTTGGTGACATTCAATTTCATATGTTACACTTACAAATAATAAATAATGCTTTCATTCATGCTAGACTTATATGTCCTTGAGAATAATTGAAAATTATGTCCTTGGACAAGTCATACAATTACTATAAGAACAATCCACAAATACAACATGTGAAAAGAACCGATCACACCCCATGATAAGTTCTCTAGTCCAAAACATCCTCAAGTAGCATAGGAAACATTCTGTTAAGATAAATTTAATAAAAGGTAAGGCTCAAGAGACCAAATGACTCAACAACCATATTAGATCTTCTTGCCAAGGTTAACTATTCTTGATAGTATGATAATGTTAGTGTCTAGGTTCAAGAAGGATTCATCCTATGTAGAAAATGATAGATCAAAATGATAATGTTTTGTTTTTGGAATGAAACATTTCCTCAAAGAGAAATGATGGATAATGTATGGTTTTGAGGATGTAACAACTCGTATAGGACAAATGATAATTAATAAAGATTATTAACATTAGGTAATTAATCAGTTAAGTATTAGGCTAGCTTGTTAGTTTGTCTGTAGATTCATGATTTTTTAAGCTAAATTTTTTGTGTAATGTTTCAATTTTGTCTATTCAAAGTGTTCGTGTCTTAGCAAGAGATTCTTTATTACTTGTTGTTTCTAGAATTATGGATTTTTTTCTAATTTTTAAATTTTTTAAAATGTTTTGATTTATAATTTCTTGAAACGTTCTAATTGTTTTTACATTTTTTATGTTTTGAAAGATTCCCAAATCACTAATTGAGGTCTAAGACTGTAATGGTGTAAATCTAACCGTGAAGAAAAGAAACTAGGTTCCTTTGAGAGCTAATTTCACAACATACACTCAAATATCTCCAACTAGCTAAATTAATAAAGATATCTAATTATAGATAAATAAAATACATATTCTAATTATAGAAATGGAAAGTGTAGATAATAGGGAATTCTCAGTCCAAGTTTGAGAGTCTCAACCAAGGATGTCCATGCGGTGCCTGAATGTCTGCATAAAACATTATAGTCCTATATGGATCGTAACAAAGTATACTCAAAATGTGGAGAAACTTTTGTTGCATATATTACTATTTTATTGTCATTGATGTCTATATGAACCTAAAAATGACTTGAGAAATTAATTAAATATTTATTATTTAATTAATAGTCATTGTTCAAGTACTAAATGAATTATTTAATTTATTTAGTTGATTCATCTTAGAATATTCCTCTAGACCTAAGTCCTCTGAAATCCTTAATTAAATAATTTCCTTAAATTGTTTAAATACCTTGTCATTATATGACCAAGTCAAATCCACTTCATCAGTCCACTTCAAAAGACAACTCATCCATATGTGGCTAAATAAATTATTTTTCTTAATATTTAAAAAACCTAATTATCTTCAACAAGTATCCCTAGTCATAAGGGAAAGCAAGGCTTGTGTGTCCTAATGTGACATAGTCTTTTCCCACCTTTCATATTATCTAGTAAGTTGTCCCTCAACCTAATCTAGTTAAAGTTGACTCATAGGAAACATGTTTCATGGGTCCTATTTATCCTCTCACATTTCAACAACTTGTAATGTTTCTTCTCCCTTTATCTCATAGTTCATGGAGAGACACTTGACAAGTGTATTCTCCTCTCACATATTACTCCACATTTTCAAATTAGGAGGACCATTTCCCTACCATTTCTCTAACATTCTAACCATTCCCTATTCTTTCTCCCTCCATTCAACCAACTCAATTACGGCCCTTCATCTTTCCAAAATTCAATCTCAACTATTAATTTATGCCACATGGGATCAAGTCCAAAATGCCTATAAATAGACCTAATTTTCTCTCTTTAGGACAAATTAGAATTTTAAGCATTATTGGAGATTAGAGGATTTTAGCTATTTGGTGCATTATAAGCTATTTTATGTGCCTTTGACTTTAGGAGATCATTATCTTAGAGTTATCATTTAGCATATTTTGTCATTCTAGATTAATCATGGTAGCCTCATCTAGTTTCATCTAGGTTTGTATATCATATCCATCTAGCACTATCATAGTGTTGCACTTCTGATACATCAAATTTTTCATCCATCTGTCATGTCCTATACCTTGATATACATTGGGGGCAAACCAATGTGATCTTGTTTGAGAGCTAGTAATCTCTAAAAATCTAAAAAATCTAAAAAATCTAAAAGTGTTTTAAAAAAAATCTAAAAATCTAAAAAATCCAAAAAAAAATCTAAAAATTAAAAAAATCGTGCATAAAGTCTCTGAGTTGCATCTTGCATATACCGAGCTTTTGTCATATTTTGGAAATTTTTCCCAAGCTCAACACATTTCTTTTCAACTGGTGGCATTAATCCAAATCAACGGATTTCATCAAAGCATGCATCAAACTACAACAATTAGGCACTTGAACCTTTGATATACATAATTGTTTGATTCCCATCGGATCTTAACATGACGTAACCCTTGACCTTCATTGACTTATTATTATTAGGATTAAAATAAACAAAACCCAAAATATCGAAATGGATGAAGCTGTATTTGAAATATGGATACAACAATAGCACTAAGGTTTTGATGAGTTTTTGAGTTTTCTTGAGTCATGTCTTTTTAGTTAATCAATGATGTTTGGACAAGATTGGAAATGATGAAAGTATGACATCTTTTATTGATTGTTGTGTGACTATTTTAAGATTGATTTTTTAAATTATGTGATTTTATCTAAGGACATGACCATCCAAGAGTCATCGAGGAAATTTTGCATATGGAAAGGATTTAATCTCTATCTATTTATGAAAAAGGATACCTTAGTGATTTAGATCTTCCATATCTTAATGCCAACATCCACTTGCAACATTGAATCTGATGAAAGTAATATTCATACTCTCATGGTTGAACTAGTGAGAGTTGTACCAGTTTCATGGTTGGAATTTGAGGATAGCAGTATTCATATCATCATGGTTTTTCAAACTCATCGGTGATGGTTGTACGTGCTAAGGAGTAGCACAGAAGCTCAATGATGAAAATTTAATCCATGCATTCTTTGCAATAATGATAGTTAGTTGCATTCATTTTTAGGAGTAGTTTTGCTTAAAGGATTTCCTTGGGTAGGGAAAGAGGTTTCAAAGGGTTGATATCATCAAAAATAAAAGTTCTCTTTTAGATCAAGTATGTGGGACTTTAATAAAAAACATTGCATATCATTAATCATTAATCATTAATCCATATTTATTATATATTGTTTCCTAAAGTTATTGCATAAATTATTAAGCATTATTCATCAAGCATTTTCATCATTAAGGTGCATTTCATTAAAAGTATCTATGCATAGAAAAGAACAAAAATAAATACATTTTCTCATCTAGTTCCATTGCATACCTTGCATAAGCATCATTAAAAGAATTAAATAAAAGTATTGTATCATACATGTTTGCATCCATCTAAGTATTGTCATACATAAGACAACTCATCCACAACATATACAAGTAAATGCATAATCATATAGAAGTGAATCCATATATCATCAAAATATAAAGTCCAACAAATAATGACATCATGAAGAGAATATCAAATCAAGAGCAAGAGTATCTATCATAAAAGCAGTCATCAAATGTCTATCACTATGTCTATCAATGTATATCAAGATACATAAATCAAAGGTACATCATAATCTCAATCAAAGTACATTGTGGTACATCACAACAAGAGGGAGGATCATAATCAATTAGGGGCACCACCTGCACCATCAGTGCTACCTCTACCACATGCATCACCTGTATCACTTGGGCCACATGTTTCATCTGTCCCTCTACTCGCTGAACTACCTATATCTATATGAGGCATCTGACTAGTACCTGTAACACTAGGTCTTTGTGCCATCATAGTCATGAAATCTGCAACATATTAGCAACCTAATTAATCTGCTACTCATAGATGTCATCCCAGCTTCTTGAGTCCTGACATCCTGTGTGAGTGTATCCATAGCCTGTGGAACCTATTGAGCTATAGGAATCTATGGAGCTATCAGAACCTATGGTACTAGTGGAACCACTAGAATCACTAGAGCCTGCTAAGCTTGTCTAGCATGCGCCAGCTGAGCCTATATAGCTGCTCTCTGTCATTTCTATCCCCAAACTACCAATGGAACCTATAGAATCCATCCACCAATCCCACCACCCCTTATCTATACCCAACCACCAACCCCACCACCCCTCATATGAACCCTGCCACCCACCCCTCTACCTCTAACTCTCACTCTGCCTCCATCTCTCCCTCCACCTCCACCTCTCCTTGGGACTATTTTTCTTGGTACGGAATCTTTCTTCGATTTTCCTTTCTATTTTGGTTTCCCCTGTGAAGACTGAGCAACCAATGCTTGGCTAGAAGAGCCAGAAGCATCCATTTGTTGGATCTTTGCCTGTTCCCGTGTCAACTGATCACAGAATGTCTCAAAAGAAGGCATGGTGTGCCTAGCACCCAAAGCATCCATGGTGGAGTAGAAAGTGGAAGAGAAGATCTGATACTGTCCTTGCAACTTTGAGAGTATCAAGAAGATACACTC
>MU224194.1:122139-140014 GCA_018584345.1 Thuja plicata | reverse complement strand
GAAAAAAATTTCGACCGCCGGAAAACCAAAAAATGGTCGGAAAATTTGAAGAACTGCCGAAAAAAGTTTTTCCGGCCGCTGACATCAGCACTGCACAGACCGGAGGAGTTCGGGCAGCGGCCGGGTGGCCGGTGGGGCGCGGGCGGCGCCTGGGTTGCGTGCTGGCGGTGCCCGGGCTGTGCGCTGGCGGCGCTGCTACCGGCATGTTTTTCAATGCGAAAAACATTTTTGTTATTTTTTTTTCTTCTCGAAATTCATACCGTACGGCCCTAGGAGGCCAAAAAAATTTCCTGTGCTCACGGAGGCCAAACTAGTCAAATTTTATATGATTTCGACTCTCCCAGGCCTTCTGAACACAATGGCAAAGTCTGTTTCTGCTCAATCTGCTTTAGAAGATCGTGCCTCCTTCAAAGTGACAGAAAACCTCAGAAAAGCTGTGGCTGTCGTCTTCGAAATGAGGCTTCAAAAATCTTCAACCTAGGCAGTGACAGGGTGGCTCTGATACCATGTAGAAGTTGATAAATGCAACTTCACCCAAGATCACCTACATGCATAGCTGTTACAAGACAGAAGCAAAAGACAGAAGAAGACAGAAGAGAAACTATGGCGGCCAATAGGCCAGAGACTCCAAAACCATGTTGACAGAAAAAGCTTCTATATTCAATAATAAAGAATTACAAAATGATCTCCTTCTTGAAATGAAAGAAGTGAATCCTTATAAAAGGAATCACGAAACCCTAAAGGGGAAACTCTAAGGTTAGCTGAAGCAAACTAGAGTGAATAGGAAAGTTACTAATTAGATCATAATGATTTAATTTAGTAACCCGATAGACTATTACTCTAACACCTCCCCCACCACCTCTGGCTCCATCATCATCATACAGATCATCAATATCAAGTGTAGGCTCCCTTGGGTCTGTAAATCTCAAAAATCTATGTTGATCAAACCACTAAGAGTAATCTGCGGACATCCATGCATTGACTATGTGATCTAGCATGTCCTAGATCATGTAACCCATCTGATGTATATCCTCACATGCATATTTTAAATCTAGTTGTGGACCCCACATCAATCTCTCTACCTGGACCCAAGCATATAAAGCTAACCCCTGTGGGACGTCATGTGTCTGGTCGTACTATCTCATCACTTTGTAAAAGTAGAATCTCATGATAATCAAAGGAGATCATCTTATCATCCAATGAGGTGAATACATATATGGAAGCTTTGTGTCATCCTTGTGCCATGCCTCGTAGTCAAGGTAAGGTCGCCACATGACCCGATCTATGTCATCAAGCATTCATCGTCAAAACTCTAGCTTTCCCAGATGGGGTTGGATAATCATACCCTCATACAAATAACCATATGGCCACCATGGATCTTTATGTCTCGCAGCAATCGGTCGTGTGACAGGAATATGCTCCCATGTCTAGAGTTGTAGTAGTACTGCACCTACTAAAAGTACAACACCATGCCTGTACATTGTGTGATGTAGCTCATGATAAAATTATGCTAGTACATAAGAACCCCAATCAAATCATCATGGATCTATAATCATATCCTCTAGGATCCATCCCCAACCAACAACAAATCCATGACCTCGTCGGTCAAGAAGCAAGAAACCTTCAATCAGAGAACCCAAAACCGCAGGAAGTACCGAGAATAAGACAAACTAAGCCCATGGTATGCTCTCATCACCGATAGTACATATTTTTGTGCCCACTGTGGGAATAATCATCTTTTAATTACCCAGTGCGATCAATAATCACCTATCCTTCTATTGCCTTCCTATCAACATGCTCTATATAAAATTCACTAATTATCAACAATGAGCCTTCCTATCAAAACATCGTTGTTGAGCATATATTTAAGTGGATCTATTTTGTCTATCAGTTGGACTATATGAGTTAGCATGTAATGTCATGATTTTTGAGAAGCAAAAACCACTACAAGACATGCCTTCTCAATTGGTCTATAATTCATTTCATAACCAACTAGTGTCCAAATAATGTAATATATTTATCTTTCCTTTCCTTCATAGTTGTTTTGTGCCAATAGTGCTCCCAAAGATACTCTTGTAGCTAAGATGTAGAGCAAGAATGGTTTTCCTTGAATTGGTGACATCAATGTTGGTGACTTCATCAAGTATTGCTTCAACTGGTTGAAAGCTTCTTCACATTTATCATCCTAATTATAAGCACTTCATTTATAATAAATGTCATTTCATTTTTTATGATCCCATGTTTTCCCATCTTCATTTTTATAAAGGTCTTATATAGCCATCATCTTTTTGCTAAAAGATTGAGTTCACTAGACATAACAAAAATAAGTTATTTATTTTATGTTGTACATAATGAATTATATTTAGTTTCATTATATTTGAATAAATAGAAAATCATTTTTCATTTCATCCACCATTAATTTATATCATATAGAAATTATATGTATATTTATTGTATTAAGAGAATCAAACATATACATTTAATTAGTCATATTGTTGTATATTGCGGGATGATCAAGTATCTAACATCATTTAGATGGTCATTTCATTTGTGAATATAAACATCCTAAAAAATATTAAATAACATCATACATCTAGAATACATATCTAGTCATGATAGTACATTTTGAAATCCAATATAACATAATTATATAGAACCATGTGCATCATAACCATCTTAAAATTAAATGTAGCATTATGCATATAACCATCACATTAACCTCACTTAGGATCGTCATAACAAAATGTATATAGAAAGCATAAAAAATGACACCATAAGTATATCTAGATCATAAGAAAATCATATATAGAGTCCTTTCATAATAGTTTATCTATCATATCTTATAAAACATAAAAAATAATGTCCAAGTGTATGATGATATCAGTAATGAAAAGATTACTCTCAATTCATAAACAATCTCGTAAATATGTCAAAATGGTATATACATGACCATGTCACTATGATACACTACCTCCTAAAGTAGTAGGTCTATTATTCTAAATAGATGGTCTTGCACTAGCTGATCCTACACCCGACTCTAGCCCCAGTGGTCTACTCGCCACACCTACACTCTTTGTGTGTACCTATTTATATGGTCTACCATAAGAGCTATCCATGAAATTGCCTATTATGTGCTCGAGAGGAACAACATTCTTGTAAGATAAGATTTACCATAAAAGATCCTTCTCAACACACATCATTAGTATTATGTTATCATTGTTCAAACCCATAGATTGAGATTTCTCTAGCTCCTCAAGGAAACTCTCAGTGTGAGCATAACAGTCTATGGTAGTATCCCTCTCTACAGTCAAATCATAAATCTTTCTCTATTGCCTCTCAATCTATAACTAAAGTTGGGGGATCCTATCCACCTATGCATGTAAGTTAGCCAACTATGTTAGTTTTCCTGCAAAATCAAAATACTCATCATGTGGCTAGTTCTATGGCTAATAAACTAGTTGATCTCGTGCCTGTACCCATGGAGGAATTTTCTCCTGATCCTGGAAAATATTTACCTGAACCTGTGCATGTACATCTAGCTGACACTGTCTATGTGGGATTACTCTAAAAAATATCCTCTATCTCTTTCCACCACCTCATTGGCCCTATCCATCATCACCTTCATCCCCTCCTCAATCATCTCCTTATACTCCAACTACATATTGTATCCTCCTCTATGATCTTTGAGGCTGATCATTATCATCCTCCAAAGGTGGAGGTATCTCTTCAGATATTGTAATCCTAGGAAAGGGGTCTTCCACTAAAATCATTACATACTCAACTGACATGTCAAGATCTACCACATTCCTCCTCATACTCCATGCCTGGTAAGGAGTAGCCAAGAAGTCTATGTGAGTTGTCTAAAAAGATATCATGGGGACCCTCTACTCCTTGTGTGTCTAAGAAAATTTGGCAGTACCTTGGGGCATCCCCTAAGTCCCATTGAGTTATTAGAGAAAATAATTAATAATATGTCTCTCAATAATATATGGAGTCCACCCTACAAGCCACTTGGTTTCAAAAATAATATTAAAGTTTTGTAACATCATCCTCCCACTCCTTGTAATCAATGCAAGGTATCAAAGTCGCGACATCTACTGTATCAAAATAATGTCACTAGCACTCTAGCTTCCCCAACTTAGGCTAGGAATGCATACTAAGATAAGAATAAATGAAAGGTTATCATCCACCTCTAAATCTTGTACAAATAGGACAAGTAATGGCAATATGCTCCTACACCCAAATGTGGAGTAGGGTAACTCTCGCTGAGAGACTAGTAGTCACATCATAAATAAAATAGTGAAAATCATGATATAAGTGGGCCAACATACTATAGATTCCATCTACACAAACTGATCCCATTGCCCTCATTGCAAGAAATGAGGCCTCATCATATACCCATATGCCCTTTCAAGAACACACCCCTCTTCAAAGTTTAAATTCTTTGACTTGTCTGACACATGTCACACAGTAGGAACTTCTAGCATCTCCACTTGAGGATCCCCCTCCACAACTCCTGCTAACACAACACGTGTCTTGCAACAAAGTATTGTACTAAATGCAATAATCTTACCCTTCATGTATGCAAGAGGAATGTAAATTATAATAATTGATGTATTATAGGATTCATTGGAATAAAGTGCCATTGGCAATAAAATGTAAAGAAAGATATCCTATCCTATTCCTCGTGGTTGCAAATGGGATGATTGTAAAATATCAATCTAAATCTTTATTATTTAGGGCTAGACTGGAAGTTTTCTTAGCCCGACTCTTTCCTACTGATGCCCCTAGTGAGTCGGGTTGTATATAGGTTCAATATCAATAAAAAAATATTTGGCTATGACCCTTTACCTATCAAAAATTAAAATAATATAATTGTATCATCTTAAAATGGAAGCACTTCCATGTTAAGAATGTTTAGCCCTCCTTAGGGGGTGTTTTTGACCACCATCACATTGTCCCCTCATTTATGCATCCTCTCTCATTTATGTGTATGTTTAGGACCCTGATTGGGCCTCTTCGGACACCTTCCATCCCAACTGGCATGTTTTCTAGGGGTCCTGACTCCCTGGGTCAAGTTCGACCTCACCCTTGACCTAGGTCAAGGATGACCTCGACCTTGACCTAGGCCCCCCTTTCAAATCTAGAAGTCTGTCGGCTGCCGGAGGTCATCAAAAATTCATTTCCCGCTTCCAGGTCGGCTATTTTGGGTTTCAAAGTGACAATTCTTATATTATATTTAATATAGGCCCTCTTCTAGGGGAATGGGTCTAATTAGAATTTAATTCTCTTATGTCAGCCTCTCTAGAAGATTGTGCCCTAGTTTCATATAAAAGGAAGCTTTCTCCTCTCATTTTCTCTAATCATAAAACCGGTGAGCACTAATTCTCTCCGAGTGAAATCAAGAAAGAAGTCATCAAGAAAAAAGTTCAAGCATCCATTTTTCTAAAAGTTGTCAATCTTTCAAAGTGTTCAAGTCTTCCTCTCAAGCATTCAAGTTCTCCATTGAAGATCAAGGATTTAAGCTTTCAAGCCTTTGAAGGGATTTGGTTCAAGCATTCAAGATTCGTCATTCAAACCCTAGATTTATCCATCATGGTGGAGTGATCTTCCTTCAAGATCCTTTGTGCATCCTCAAGACTCTTTCATTCTCCCTTCAAGGTGGATTCCAAGCATACAATCATGGAGGTTTATGGTTTCTAATTGAGTCCAAGATTTCATATTTACATACTTGTTTACATTCAAAATACAATTGCATATCTATTTGAATATCATAGCTTCATTATTAGATTTACTTCTACTACTTGCAAGCATTCCTTATTTTTAATTATTGATTTCAAGGTTAATTCCTAAACCGGGGTTTGAATAAGGAAAAACCCCTCCCCCAAAAAAAAAAACCATTTTTCTTGCAAGTACAAGTTCAAAATAGTAGATCGGGACAGAGATTCAGATACCCTTTTTGGAAAACTTCTGGGATCCAAAAACATAATTTCAATCTGAGACTTTTTAGGTTGATTCTTCCCTAGGGCGCAATTGAAAATTTTGACCAATGGTGACATTGACTTGAGGGTACAAATCGGAACTATGTCAGAATGGGAAAATATTTATGGGTTTTGTTCGTCTCTGCGTTTCTATTCCAGATCTGGTCTCAGATTTTCCAGAAACTCAACACAGGCTTCAAAAAATAGCATTCTTTAGATCTACAATATTCCAAGGTTAGTACATTTCTCCTATTCAATTCAATTAAAGTTCTTAACCTATCTAAAACTTATACACACTCTCTTCTATAAAACGGGAATTAGGGTTTCTCTCTTTAATCCATATCCCTTATAGGTTGATTCGTTTATGTATTGATCCTTTTTCTAGGGTTGATCAATTTGGATCTCCGCTTTGAGAAATTTGAGATTAAAAGAACAATCCTACCCTCCTCACACACATATTCAATAACATCACCTATATCATCCATAAACATAATTCTTAAATGTAAGATCTCTTATGTTACATTTTGGTGACCTACATTTTAGATCTTACAATAATTATAATTAAATATGATATAATATAACAATATCATTATAATATAATATATTGAATAAATTTAGAAGATTTAAACTTAACTAAAATAGATAATAATACAAAATTGATAATAAAATAATATTATTAATAAGATAATAGAACATGAATGATAATCATAATATCATACTTAGATTAACAATATTTTAATTTTACTTTTAATAGAAATAATATTTCATTTTCTTATAATATTAAAATACGAATATTAATAATAATATAATTGTAAGAATAACAATATAAACAAAAGTTATATAATAATAAAAATAGAATAGTGGAGTTCTAATTTTAGTTTTAATAAACAATAATATTTTACTTTTTATAATATTGAAATACTAATATTACTAATATATTAGTAAGAATAATTACAAAAAATAAATGAAAATTACAGAATAATAAAAATTTAATAATATAATAGTATAGTTCTAAGTATGACCTTAATATAATCATATTTATTATAAATTCATAATATAATAATACTAACATAATAATATAAAAACAAATATATTAAGAAAAATATAATTAGATAATATAACAATAATAGAATCATTAAAATGATTAATTTACATTGTTTCTAGAATAGGCCATGTAAATTTTTGATGCCCATGTTTTTGATCAAATGTTATGATCTATCGTTAGGACAAAAAGTAAGAGAAGAGAATAGAGACTAGCACTCAGATGCTTTTATGCATGCAATAATGCACCCAAGAGGAAATTAGATTTTTCAAGATTGTAAATGAAATAAACAAAAAAAAATCAATTGTATCCAAATTAATCAAAAAATTTAGAACTCTTATCAATCACAACTTTTTGCAAACATATTCAAAATGATTAATGAATAATGAAACTGAAAAATCATAAAGAGAATAAAAAACATAGATGATATGGATAAGGGCCCCAAAACAGATGGATAAGAGTAAAAAATAGAGAAAGAAGTAGAAAAGAACATGGAAAAGTGTTTAAGATTAGTAAATATGGATGATAAAAAGCAGAGGAAAAAAGAGTTATAAGAGGATAAAAAATAGAGGAGAGGACATTATTTGAAGATTTGTAGGATTGGAAGAAAAACAATCAGAAATTTGTATACCTATAAAGAAAAAATGAGAAGGGCTGACAATTTTTCGGTAATATTTTTGTTGGCGTATGTGAACTGACGTGGACCTCAGTTGGTCATTCTTCTAATCTCCCTGCCATTTATTGCAACTAATCCACCTACTCCATCCACTGTTATTACTATCCATCTTCAACAATGCATCTAGATCTTTCATTTAGAGTTTTCTGGAAACTTCATTTTCTAGAAAATGTTGTTTGGATTAAACTTTGTTTTAACATTTTGGTGAATAATCTGTTTTGAAGAGAGCATCGATAGCTCTGTGAAAAGTTTTGATGCTAAATGATTTTGAGGCATAACTGGTTTTGCATTGGCAGCTCTGTATATAAAATGACTTTAATATAAAATCTATTTGTTGAATCCTCCTTTGTTATTTTATCAGTGTTTATTTATTCTCATTTTCACTGCACTATTTTATGTTTTTCTGCTCCCCTACACCCTACAATTGGTATCAGAGAAAATGAGGTCTTGGGTGTGTGTAGAAATGCCAGGTCAGAGGAGCATATGGTGAAAAATATTCTCAGCTGGAATCTGTTGCCAAAATAATTGTTGGGTATTTGCAAATATATATATTGTCATGAAGATTTAGCCACCATAAAATGGAGGTTTTGTTGAGGAAGTAAAGCAAATAGCAGTTTTGTGGAGTTGTGCAAGATGAAGCTACTGGGAAACTCTAAAGACTATAAATTGCTGAAGAAAATATAAGAGTACAAATATTGTTGAAGGAAAGGCCACCATTGAAGTTTTATTTTCCAAGAGTTTTCTATAGGTTTGAGAAAAAAATAAATTACAAGGATTGTTGATAGTGGTTGTATTTTTGTCAAAAGACAGAGGGCTTACAAGGCATTTTCATATATTATCAAAAGCATTTTCTGAAGGTGATCATCAAGCTAGAGATTGAAGAATTAAAGCACACCTACAAGTGGTAAGGGAAGAAGTTATTTTTGTTCAAACAAAGAGTTAAATAAAAACCATTCAAGCATATGGGAAGGAAAAGATTTGAAGATTGGAGAAATTGTGTTTTTTTAAGAAGTATCATGGTAGGAACAAGTGGAAGTATTTCACAACCCAAAATTCCAATTTTTATGGAAAAAATTATGAATTTTGGAGAATTAAAATAAAACCCTCTTTCGTCCCAAGGATGTTTGAGATTTGGTGGAAAATGGGTTCCCTGAACCAGAAGACCAACAAGCATATCAGGCTCTTTCACAAGATGAGAAAGATTTGTTGAATGAAAATAAGAAGAAAGATGCTAAAGCATTGTTTTTCATTCAACAAGAAATGGAGGATTCAATATTTCCAAAGGTTGTAGCTTCCACAAGATCAAAGCAGGCATGGGAAAATTTGCAAACAACATACCAAGGTACAAGCAAGGTAAAACCAACAAAATTACAAGATCTTAGAAGAGACTTTGAAAATTTGCAAATGAAAGACTCAGATTCAATAGATTCATTCTTCACTTATTCAATGGGAATAGTAAATTAGATTAGATCTTATGGAGAAACCCTTGGGGATCAACAAGTTGTAGAGAAAATACTTAGAAGTTTACCCACAAAGTATCACTCGGTTGTAGCAGCCATTGAGGAATCTAAAGATCTCTCTCAGCTATTAGTAGATGAATCAATGGGATCACTCTTATCACATGAACAAAGGATGAATCGTTCTAGGACATCATCATTGAAGAATGCTTTCAAGACTCAACTTTGATTTGGCAGAAAAAGAGGAAGATTAAATTACAATATAGGCATATGATGTTTTGCGCCAAGAGGAGGAAGAGCAAATACACAAATTGAGAGTAGAAGACCAACATCAAGCTCACAGACTCATTCCACATCAACAAGAGGAAGGGAGAGTAGCCAATCTCATAGCCATCATCAAGGAGAAAGGTATGATAAATCAAACATCCAATGTCATTATTGTAATAAATTTGGGCACTTTGCATTTGAATGTAGAAAAAGACAATATGATATGAATAAGCAAAAGGGACATTTTACAAATGAAAACTATCCCAACACTAGTGAACAAAACACCATATTGATAGCATGCAATATGGCACAAGGGAGATCCAAGGAAGTATGGTTCTTAGATAGTGGTTGTAGTAACCACATGAGTGGGAGTAAGGAGATATTTTCAACAATGGATGAATTTGTAAAATCAGAGGTAAAAATAAGGAATGATCACCAAATATCAGTCATGGGAAAAGGGTCAATTAGTATAAAAACTAAACAAGGTGAAGAAAAGTATAGTCCTGATGCATACTATGTTCCTGGATTGCAACACAAGCTCATAAGCATTAGACAACTAGTACAAAAAGGATATATGATATATTTTGAAAATGGTGAATGTGTGATTATAGAAAAGAAACCAATCAATAGATTGATTGCAACAGTTGAAATGACCCAAAATAGGATGTTTCCACTCAAGATTCAAAGTGAACTATTCTTAGAGCCACACAGATTGCAAAAAGTTGATGAATCAACTTTCAAAGCTTCATACAAAAATGAAATTTGGCTATGGCATTTAAGGTTTGGGCATTTAAACTTCAAAGGATTGCAACTCTTAGATAAAAAAGAATGGTACATGGATTGCGACCAATAGAGCCACTCAAGACAACTTGTGAGAGCTACATATTGGCAAAGAAAAATAGAAACAAATTTCCAGTTCCAGGGAGTCCTATAGAGAAAAACATCCACTTGAGATAGTTCATTCAGATCTTTGTGGACCGATGCAAACACCATCCATAAGTAGAAGACTTTATTTCTTGACATTTATTGATGATTTAAGCAGGAAAGTATGGGTTTATTTTTTGAAATATAAATCAGATGTATTCTCAATTTTTAAACAGTTTAAGGCAAAAGTTGAGAAAGAAAGTGGTTACAATATCAAAACATTAAGAACCGATCGTGGTAGAGAATATATATCAAATTATTTTCAAAAATATTGCAAAGAAAGTGGTACAAAGAAATAATTTACAGAAAGGTAAACTCCTAAACAAAATGGAGTAGCAGAAAGAAAGAATGGAACAATTATGGAAATGGCACAAAGTATGATAAAAGAAAAAACATCTACCAAATGAGTTTTGAGCTGAAGCAGTTGCATGTTCAACATACATACTAAATAGATGTCCAAAAAAAGTTGTGATAAATAAAACACCAGAAGAAGCTTGGAGTAAAAGGAAGCATAACATAGCACATTTGAGAGTTTTTGGATGTGTGGCATACTCATTGATACCTAAATATTTGAGAAAGAAACTAGATGATAGAGGAGAGAAGTGCATATTTGTGGGATATAGTGAACAATCCAAGGCATATAGGCTATACAATCCTATCACAAAGAAGCTGATAATAAGATGTGATGTTGAGTTTGTTGAAGAAGAAGCATGGGATGGCAACATAGATAAAATAACCATAGTTGCAACTAGTGCTCCACAAGAGAATGAAGATAATATAACTCAAGATGTGCATCCTACAACGCAAGTAAATATTCCTGAAAAACCTAATAGGGAGCCTAACACTCAAAATACTACCACTCTAGCAAGCAATAGTAATAGCGAGTCTTATAATTCAACACTTTCATCACTAAGATCAAGGTATATAAACACTTCAAAGAAGACACGAAGTCTAAGGGAGATATATGATGAACTACAAGAGGCTGAAAATGATGATCTATGCACTAGCTTTGCATTCTTAACACAAGTTGATCCAATTTATTTTGATGATGTCATTAAAGATGACAAATGGATTGCAGCCATGAATGAATAAATTCAGTCAATTGAAAAGAATGAAACTTGGGATCTAGTAGAGCTTCCTAAAGGCAAGGATGTGATTGGAATCAAATGGGTTTACAAGATAAAGTATGATGTTGATGGAAAAGTAGAAAAACACAAGGCAAGACTAGTAGCTAAAGGCTTCACACAACAACCTGACATAGACTACAATGAAACATTTGCACCCGTGACAAGATTAAACACCATTAGAATAGTTTTATCTAGTGCAACACAAAATAATTGGAAGGTTTATCAAATGGACGTTAAATCAACATTTTTGAAAGGAATTTTAGAGGAAGAAGTGTATATAAAAAAACCACCCGGATATAAATTTTTAGGAGAAGAACATAAGGTATACAAGCTGAAAAAGGCATTATATGGTTTGAAGCAAGCTCCTAGAGCTTGGTACAATAGAATAGATTCTTATTTTGTAAAAAATGGGTTTAGCAAGTGTGGCAATGAACCAACTTTGTATGTAAACGTTAATAATGAATGAGAAATTTTGATAGTTTGTTTGTATGTAGATGATTTGATATTCACAGGTAATATGTCAATTCATACATTCAAGGAAGCCATGGAAAAAGAATTTGATATGACTGATTTGGGGCTCATGAGATATTTATTTGGGATAAAAGTAATTCAAAATGATCAAGGCATCCTTATATGTCAAAGTAAGTATGATAATGATTTGTTTCAAAGAGATTTAGGATGAAAAATGTGAATCCAACCCCTATGTACCAATTGCATTGGGTTTAAAACTTAGCAAGAATGATGAAAGTCCTAATGTAGATGCAACTTTATTCAAAAGATTGGTTGGAAGCCTACTATATTTAACCACCACAAGACCAGATATAATGCATGGAGTTAGTATTATCTCTAGATTCATGGACAATCCAAAGTAATCTCATTGGAAAGCTGGAAAAAGGATTTTGTGGTATATAGCTGGAACAAAGAGCTTTAGAATTTTGTATGCACCTTCAAATGATTATAAGCTGATTGGATATATGGATAGTGACTAGGGAGGTAGCTTGGATGATAAAAGAGAAATTCAAGCTATATCTTTCACCTAGGATCGGGTGTTATCTCTTGGGCATCAAAGAAACAACCAATTGTGACGCTCTCGTCAGCTGAATTTGATATTCACAGGTAATATGTCAATTAATACATTCAAGGAAGCCATGGAAAAGAGTCTTATATGACTGATTTGGGGCTCGTGAGACATTTCCTTGGGATAAAAGTAAGTCAAAATAATCAAGACATATTTATATGTCAAAGTAAGTATGCTAATTATTTGTTTCAAAGATCTTTAGGATGAAAAACGTGAATCCAACCCCTACACCAATTGCATTGGGTTTAAAACTTAGCAAGAATGATGAAAGTTCTAATGTAGATGCAACTTTACTCAAAAGATTGGTTGGAATCTTGATATATTTAACTGCCACAAGATGAGATATAATGCATGGAGTTAGTCTTAACTTTAGATTCATGGAAAATCCAAAGGAATCTCATTGGAAAGCTGGAAAAAGGACTTTACGATATATAGATGAAACAAAGAGCTTTGGAATTTTGTATGCACCTTCAGATGATTACAAGCTGATTGGATATATGGATAGTGACTGGGGAGGTATCTTGGATGATAAAAGAAGCACTTGGGGCTATAAATTTCACCTAGGATCAGGTGTTATCTCTTGGGCATCAAAGAAACAACCAATTGTGACACTCTTGTCAGCTGAATTTGATATTCACAGGTAATATGTCAATTAATACATTCAAGGAAGCCATGGAAAAAAAAAATTGATATGACGGATTTGGGGTTCATGAGATATTTCCTTGGGATAGAAGTAAGTAAAAATGATCAAGGCATCTTTATATGTCAAAGTAAGTATGCTAATGATTTGTTTCAAAGAGATTTAGGATGAAAAATGTGAATCCAACCCCTACACCAATTGCATTGGGTTTAAAACTTAGCAATAATGATGAAAGTCCTAATGTAGATGCAAATGTATTCAAAAGACTGGTTGGAAGCTTGCTATATTTAACTACCACAAGACCAGATATAATGCATGGAGCTAGTCTTATCTCTAGATTCATGGATAATCCAAAGGAATCTCATTGGAAAGTTGGAAAAAGGATTTTACAGTATATAACCAGAACAAAGAGCTTTGGAATTTTGTATGGACCTTTAGATGATTACAAGCTAATTGAATATACAGATAGTGACTGGGAGGTATCTTGGATGATAAAAGAATCTCTTCAAGCTATATCTTTCACCTAGGATCAGGTGCTATCTCTTGGGCATCAAAGAAACAACCAATTGTGACGCTCTTGTCAGTTGAAGTGAAACATGTTGCAGCGACATCAGCAACTTGCCAAGAAATGTGGATGAGAAGAGTACTTTCAGAGTTGCAGCATCCACAAGAAGAACCTACAAAAATATATTTTTGTAATAATTCAACAATTTATTTTTCTAAAAATCATGTCTTTCATAAACGTAAAAAACATGTTGATATAAGATATCATTATATTCTAGAATTGGTGAAAAATAGTGATATTCATCTTGAGTTTTGTAGGTCCAAAGAACAATTGACAGATATATTCACAAAGCCACTTGCAAAGAATATTTTTGAGCATCTCTAGAAAGGAATTGGTATTATAGACATACATGGCAGTGAAGATTGAGGGGGAGTATTGGCGTATGTGAATTGACATGGACCTCCAGCTAGTCATTCTTCTAATCTCCCTTGCCATTTATTGCAACTACTCCACCTACTCCATCCACCGTCACTACTATCTATCTTCAACGATGCATCTAGATTTTTCATTTAGAGTTTTCTAGAAACTTCATTTTGTAGAAAATGTTGTTTGGATTATACTTTGTTTTAACATTTTGGTGAGTACTCTATTTTGAAGAGAGCATCGACAACTCTATGAAAAGTTTTGATGCAGAATGATTTTGAGGCATAACTGGTTTTGCATTGGCAGCTCTGTATAGAAAAATACTTTAATATAAAATCTATTTGTTGAATCCTCCTGTGTTTATTTATTCTCATTTTCACTACACTTTTTTATGTTTTGCTGGTCCCCTGCACCCTACAATATTTTTTATTAATTTTTTATCTTAGATACACAACTTAATTTTTTCTGCCTACTTTGAGACAATGCTTTGAACTCATTTCTCTTAAACGTGAAATGAATTGGTCAAAAGATGTGGCACTCTCATGAAACAAATATTTGATGAGTTCTCATAAGGCAAAAATCCCTATGAATCAACACAAATGACAGACAAATTAATCAAATTTATTGTACAAAATATTCTCTTTCATTATCTTTTAATCTCCATTCCAAATCAATGAAGCAACTCAAGCTACCTAGCCGTCCGTATATGGAGAAATCATCCAAGGGATTTTTTCTTTGCCAATGGAAGTTCTACATAACAAATTCATTCCCTTGCTAATTCATTAAAAACAATGTTAAATTCTTAGATATATAAGGAATTTGATTCGAGGACTTACTCTAATGCCATGACAAGACTGTATTCCTATAAATATTGAAGTACAAATTGACATTAATGTCAATATTAAGGATTTAAAGATTTTTTATGAAAATTTCTGTAAATATTGAAGCACAAATCTGCATCAACATCAATATTAAGGATTAAGATATTTAATGAATATTCCTGTAAATATTGAAGCACAGATCAAGGATTTAAAGATATTTAATGAAAATTCCAGTAAATATTTAAGCGCAAATTGATATAAATGATAATATTAAGGATTTAAAGGTATTTTATGAATACTCTTATAAATATTGAAGAACAGATCCAAGATTTAAAGATATTAATTGAAGTGCAAACCAATATGAATATCAATACTAAGGATTTAAGGATGTTTGATGAAATGAAAATGAAGAAAACAACTTATCTCACCTATTCATAATTTGTCTCTAATAATCCATGGCAAAACTAGTATTTTCTATGGCATTCCCATCACTTCTAATTCTCAATAAATCGATATGACTAGGTGAGGTTGAGATTGAGCCATCTCTTAATCAAAATAGTAACTTGCCCAATCTTTTTTCATGAACTGTTAAATAAATGAATTAGAGAATAAAAAAATAGATGAGGGTCCTAAAAGATAGATGAATAAGAGTAAAAAATAGAGATAAAAACATAAAAAATATGCAAAAGAGTTTAAGATTACCAAATATGGATGAGCAAAAATAGAGGAAAAAATTGAGGAAGTGTATATTGGTAAAGACAGAAGGGCTGACAATTTTCCAATAACTTTTTTTCAATTCTGGGAGAAAAACTCCCACATATAGCCTATTGGCTAAAAAATAGTTGATCCATGATAAAATGTTATGATCCATAAACTATTTTCCCTATTCTCTTTCTCTGCTTTTTGTGGTGACGATAGATCATATCATTTGATGTAAAACATTCCAAAAACAATACAAATTGATTAATATAGAATGTAAAAACTTCATAAATTTAATCATTAAAATGATAATATATATAATAATAAAATCTTACTATATAGTCGGAAAATGGAAGCACTTCCATTGTAGATGTGTCTAGCCTTCTGAGTAAGTGGTTTGGGGTCATGGACAGCGCCTTGAATGGGTTCCTGAACTTGACATCGCTTCCCCCCTATTCTGTCCCTCTTTCCACTCCTGTTTAGCCTGATTTCTGCATTTTGGACTGCAGATTGGTGATTCTGGGCTTCAGGGTCAGGGTCAACCTTTTAGGTCTATGTCGACCTCAACCCTGACCTAGGTCAGGGTCGACCTTGACCTTGACCTAGGGTTCAATTTCTAGGGTCTCACAGATTTTGGAGGTCGGCCTTTGCAAAAAGTATTTCTTGCTTCCGGGTCGGCTATTTCGGGTTCTGAAGCGTTGTTTCCTAAATTATATTTAATATAGGTCCTCTCCTAGGGGTAAAGGCTTTAATGGGAATTTAATCCTCCTATGTAGGCCTCCTTGGAAGATTGTGCCCTAATTCCATATAAAAGGGAAGCTTTCTCTCTCATTTTCTCTAAGAAAGATTGAGAAACAAGAATTCTTCTAATCGTGATCAAGCATTCCTAATTGAGATCAAGCAATCAAGCAATAAATCAAGCAAGCATCCATTCATTCAAGTATCCATTTTCATGAAGGAGATCCATTAGAGGCCATTGAAGTATTGAAGCTACATGGTTCCCTTTTGGTGATCTCTCCATCCATCTTCTTCCAAGCCTCTTCCAAATTCAAGAACCCATTCAAGACTTGGTGTTTGAGATCTACAAGAAAGAGATTGAATACATCCTACCTTTCTACATTCCACATTTTGAAGCATACTTTTGGATTAAAGGATTTGAATCCTCCACAAGGACTTTTACAAGCAAGGTGAGTTTATGCATTTACTTTGTCCATTTCTGCAATTTCAATTACATACATTTGAGGTTAATTCCAAAACTGAGGTTTGACCAAGGAAAAACCCTCCCCCCCAACAAACAATATCCTTTTTCTTGCAGGTATAGGTACAGAACAGTTGATTTGAGACCAGATCTGGATACCCTTTTCGGAAAACTTCTGAGATCCGCGAACAGAGTCACTTTCAAATCTGTGCAGGTTAGGGTCGACATTATTGGGTCAGGGTTGACATTTGTGGGTCAAGGTCGACCTTTTTCATAAGACAACATCAGAATGGAAAAATATTTATGGGTTTTGTTCATCTTTGCATTCTTGTTTGGGATCAACTGTCAGTTTTTCCAGAAACTCAATACAGACCTCAGAAAACAACATTCTTTGATCTACAATATTTCAAGGTTAGTGCATTTCTCCTACTTCTTCAATTACTATCATATATCATTTCTATGCATATAATTAGCATAATTTAAAGTATCTCCTTGGTTATTCTCCCTTCCAAGTAGTTGATTCATTTGTGTATTAACCCTTCTTTGGGGTTGATCAACTTGGATCTTCCATTTATGCATTTGGGAATAAAAGAGGAACATCTTATCTTCTCCCTAATCACAATTGCAATACATAATCAATTCAATTCAATCAAGGTTAAAAGAATCTAATACAATCTAGGTAATTCAAAGAACAATCTACATATCAATCACATCCCAACCAATAATCATAATAAATCAACCCCATTTTACATATTACAACCCAACACATCACATTTTTCAATATTACATTTTGGTGACAACTATTTCTTATGTTACATTTTGGTGAACCTGTGATAGACAACTCTTTCTTTTTGGTGTTAGATTTACATTGTTTATGCTAGATCTTGCATTTTATTTCAATTTATATTTTAATTCAATAGATCCAAATTTTGTGTTAGTTCATTTGCATTGTATTGGTGTATGAGCTTTACCACATCTAGTCCTACTTATAGTATCCCGGTTAGAAGAAGCCATAGACTTATGGGTTCCTTTGACCC
>MU224194.1:89125-99995 GCA_018584345.1 Thuja plicata | reverse complement strand
TTTGTAGAATACTTAAAATTGGCGTTATTGGTTTCATCTGGCTTAGCAAGTGATATAACATTTGAGAATGTTGAGATGGTAAATGTGAAAAACCCAATAATAATTGATCAACACTATTGTGGCTCAATGTCTTCTAGTTCTTGCCCAAATCAGGTATATCCAAACATTTAATTAAACCCATGTTTGGCTTTCAAAATAAGTAATATCTCAACCCATGTCCACCTTTTCATTTTGATGCAGAGATCTGCTGTGAAAATCAGTGGTGTAACATACAAGAATATCAGGGGCACATCAGCAACAAAGGATGGAATCACATTTTCGTGCAGCCAAAGCAGATCTTGGAGTGGTATAACATTGGATAACATAGATTTGGTGTGACGCTTAGGGGCGCCATCCTCTTGTAACTCCCAAAACGCATAGGGTCACACCATTGGAAGTGTCATTCCTTCTGGCTGTTTGGGTAGAAATGCTAAATGATAATACAAGAACTATGGAGCTGCCTCTAATGCAGTAACTTGTTGCTTAAATCCTTCTAGCTAAATGTAGCACTTAATAGCTTCTAACTATTGATAGTAATTATGAAGTTGAAACTGTACTGATTGAAAAGAAAGTACTTAAGGCATAGTCTATTGGTTGTTTTCTCAGTAATACTATGATTTAAGCCTTAAGGTAAAGAAATAAATATAGGTTGAGGTTTGAGGGACATGAAATTCTATCTATCATAACTTGGTAGACATCACAAGTGATGTTATAATTTGATTAAAGAAACAGAGATCTAAGTTGAGGTTTGAAGGGGCATATATTTCTAGCTATTATAATTTAGTAGCCAACACAGGTAATCTTAAAATTGCTACAAGGTAGGGCTATGAATTTTAAGAATGTAGTGAAAAGGTACTTCATAGCCCTACCTTGTAGCAATTATTCCATACTAGGTACTCAAAAGAACAAAAGGAAAGGTTCCATGCTGGCCAACAAAAATTGAACAATACTTATAAAAATCATTCTTTTTGAAAACTTCCATTAATCATCTTAGAATGGTGCCTCCATGGCAGGTAGATAGTAACCAGTCTAAATATGGTTTTACAGTAGTAACATTAATGCTTATGTACTTTCTTATCACCTATATATCTAGAACTATATACTCACTAGTTTAGCTGTTTGTACAAGGCTTCTGGTTTTGTTTTTTCAATAGAAGCTAAGTTAAGGGGAAAACCTCAAGGATCCTTACAATGATAAGCAATCGACCGAAATGGTGTCAAGGCTAATCTTCAACTCTCATTTATATAGCTTGTCTAGGTAGCCTGATTGTCATACTCTGATTTACAACCTAATAGGTAGCAACAACTAATGCTTCACAAACTACACATTGCTTGATGCTAATAATTTTCTTTAGTGTCTTTGTAAATGATTATCAATGCAAAAAAATATAGACCATTTCTTTCTTATAGACTTATCAAAAATCTCTTCAATTAAAATGTTCATGAAATTCTTAAAAACCAATGATAATACCTATCCAAATGGCTGATTGACACAGAGCTAACACCTTAGAGGCCAAGGAGTGCACGATTAAAAGCCCAAAAAACATAAAAATATGCAGTTTGTCCAAAGGGGTATAAATATGTGTATATTGACCATTTGATAGCACCTTTATGCAAAACATATTAGGTTCAAAGCTAAAACATTAGTTGAAACATGTGCAACCATTGCACAAACAAGAACACTGTGATTACTAATTTCTGACACCTACGATGCTACTAAATTTTTGTAGATTGACTTATCAACTGATATTTTCTCTTTTCTACTATACTATTTAGTATCTATTTTATCATCCTTCTTGAGGTGCCTATTGCACCTTATGTATATATGTACATATATACATGTATGTATTTTTTTAACCCCATTTTATCTTTCCATCGGGTTCGCCGTCTTCCCATTTTGATTTGAGGGTTTGCGAATGTGGGAACCTTTCTTCCGTGTTGAAGATCCTGTGAGGGTTTGTGAATGACCTTGCTTTGAAGATGTGTTTAACAGTAATACTAGAATTGGACATAGCCCAGAATTGGCGAAGTTAAAAAACACTTTAAAGTATGGGTGATAGCAGTAATACTAGAAATGGACATAGCCTATCAGTGCTTTAAAGTGTTTTTTAACTTTGCCAATTCTAGGCTATGTCCAATTCTATTATTACTGTTAAACACATATGTTGTCTTTGCGGGTACTTGAGTTAGATGTTGCAGACTCAATTCACTTATCCACTGAGGCAGCCTTCAGAGATGTCAGCACTGAAACATATCAAGAAAGAGAAGACTCTTGAGACTTCTCACACAGATTGGTATCTCTGCAATTTTTGTGCATGATAAATTTAACAGCTTGACAAGTTTTAGCTTTCCCATGTACAGTTGATATAGTTGATATCTTTTTACTTGAATGATTTGCAAATACAGTTTCAAAAAGTTTCAGAATGATCATCTTTAGCCATTAGTATCTCCCACACAAAATGGAATTAAGAATTTGTTTTGCACGCATACTCTTTGTAACATGCTAAGAGGTGAATTACCAGCGTTTGATTTGATATTTTTTCAAGTGGCTTTCTTGGCAGTGTTTACATGGGTTTGGATATGTCAGGATGCAAGGTGAATGAAATGACCATCTTTGAGTATTAATATCTTTAAATCTTGATGCCATAAAGAAAGTCCTCTTGCCATCTATACTCTAATGTTGGAGATGAGTTTATATTCCAGTTCTCATAGTTCCATGAGGTCTTTTGGTTAGTTTTTAGAGCTTGTTCGAAGGGAAACATGGAGCAGGGCATAAACATCTTTCAGAGCATATTGGGCCGATGAAATTGAACTGTTCGAAGGGCCTTTGAGAAGACGTCAGAGGAGGCTGTAATCAATGGATGCCCATAACAGGTTTATTGCATAACATTGGAACTGCTTTCATGTATACTCATTGCTCAGACGAAACACCCAAGCCCATTTTAGCAATGTGGCGCATTACAAATTTGCTGTATGGCTTAAAAAAATTGCAAGAAAATACATGGACATGTACAAAATCATTTTGGCAAAAACTTTCTGAATCCTTCTGCAAATGCAATTGGAGGGTGCAAGAATAGTGAGATTAGATATATATGCAAGACATGGAAGCACAACCCAGACTGTGAGTTGTCTTCCAGAATGCCTCTCAAGATGTGGTATATTGCAGATCCTGGAGGCTGCACTAAATACAATTTTGTGGTATATTGCAGATACAATTTTATGGACGCTGAAGATGGGCAGAACTAAAATAGAAACTGACTGTTAAAGTGGTGCATGACTAACCAAAATACGTCCCATGATTACTCAAAAACTTGAACAAATCTGATTCTACTTACATTCCCACTTTTCAAACAACGATTAAGTGCAGTTCCAATGGCAAGACGTGCATAGCGAATACTATAAAGCCAAAACCCTACAAACCTGAACACGTTTTATCGTTTCCATACCTTTCAAATCTTTGCAAGCGTGCCACTACACAAAGAACGGTGGCAAGAAATGGAGGGTGAAATGGAGGCGCAGCTATTCGCACTGTCTTTCGCAAACCCTATTCACATTTGCACTGTCTGATCACAACAGTCGCAAACCCTATTTCACATTCGCATCTGATCACATTCGCATCTGATCACAACATTCACAAACCCCCAAATCAAAATGGGAAGACGACAGACTCGACTGAAAATTAAAATGGGAAGATGGCGGACCCGACAGAAAGATAAAATGGAGTTAAATCTCTCAAAAACCAGGATTTAATTTCGAATTCCACCTATTTGGTGGGAAGATGGTGCCGCCCATTTTTGGATCAAAATCGGATTTCATCGCCAAAATCAGAATTTAATTTTTTTGCAACCAAACAATAGATTTGAAGAAAAAGTGGAAGTGACCCAATGCGGGTGCAATTCCTCCAAACAAACAGAGCCTGAACGTAATCCTTGCACCTCTTACGACTGCAAGTGCTAGTTCTAGGTAGTCATAATGGAATCCCTCACGAGGCCATGCAAAAGCTTCTTCATTAACCAATACCATTACTCTTACGAAGATATCTCGCGTCATTTATTTATTGATCATGAGGACAATCATTATCAGAAGTCCGTTTCAGCGCCAGCATTCTGTAGCCTGCTTAGCTGCGTGCTTCATTTCGGCAATTGCCTTGGCATACATCTGATATACCGCTCTGTCGCATGTCCGTGTGATATGCATTACGGTTTTTTGGGGACGAAGCATAAGCGGTTGGACAGTTGATTCATTGTTTCTCCGCGTTCTGTCACAAGGTTATCTTCTATTATATAGCATTTCTTTACTTCATTCCATTTTGGGGCAATGTGATTCTTTGTATTCATCAACCGATTAATGGGTTGCACTGATATTCATTGGGGTTTTCTGTTGTCTTTCTGATTATACAGGACACCATGTCTGAGGAACTTGTCTCGACAGAATCTCACCGAGGAAAAAATACAAAAACTGTAAGTTCTGCCACACATTTTGGTTTTAATTAATTTTTCCATGGATTGTACAAGTATGAAATTGCTTCCAAATGTATGTTCATTTGTTTGCAGTTGTCTTCCGGCACTTCCTGTTACACGTAGGATATTTTCTCGGCAATTTTTTTTCAAATTTTTTTTTCCTCATAATGTTCATGGCTGAATTTTCTTCCCCTTGAAACCCTAATATTAATTTTAAATCTTCCACCAATTTCTGGTTCGGGGCGGTTTGGGATTTCTTTAACGCCCCGACCAAGATTGTTTGGGGAAAAAAGTATGTACTTAGTGTCGGTGTAGAGACAAGGTATTAAGGTGGTCCTAAAACTTGTGAATATCGCTATTCCATTGTCCTTCACCCTATGGGAAGGACGACAACCAGGACAAGAACAAATTCTCACTGGCAATAATCTTTACTTGCAATAGCACAAAATAGGGGAATAGGAAAAGTGCTGTGCGACTTTGCATTTGATTAGCGTGTTGGAATTTTTTTGTAGAAGCTGAGGATTCTGATGATGAACCAATGACTAAAATATATGAATGTTTGAATTCATTTCTTTTGTCTACTTCTATGTCCTCGGACATTAAATTCTTTGGTGGATGACTTCATCGAATATGTCTGTATTAAGTGCTCACTCCTTTTGTACATATCTACAATACATTGATTGCATTTAGAGAGTAGACGATCTGCAACCTATCCCAATTCAATACTGATAGGTTGACTGTATAAATATTCTGGTTTGATTTGAATATTTTACACAAACTGTCATAATTAAAACCCAGTGTTACCCCGAGTTTCCGGGATGGGGACGACAGGTTACTGGGGACGGGTTTCTGGGATGGCAGCTTTTTTTGCCAATTTTGGGGACGGCAGGGTACGGCAAAGGGGACGTCTATAAGTATAGGGAAATTTGCAGATATACATTACATTCATAAAGCATGCCATTTAAACATCATAGAACCTTAACATGTAACATTTCAATGCCATTTAGTAAATAGTAACCAATTCAATACTCAATATGTATTAACTATAGTCTATTATGCATTCATAATTTGGAAATTTCAATTCATTGTCTAATTGTCTATATGCATATGTTAACTACAAAATAAGTTTAATAGACAAAATGCCCAAAGGCTTAAGTAGTAAAGTGCTGCCATATAGTTTCATGTTCAATATAAAAATCAAAATGTAGAAAAACGAAGCACACTGCTGCTCCTATTCTGCTGCTGCCAACACTACATCAAAATCAGAGTCCTCTGACTCACTGCCACTATCATGCTCCACTGCAAATGCATCCTCATCCAATGGAACCCCAACCAATGCCGGTGGTGTCTCATCCTCATCAATTTGGGCCACATTTTCAAGGTCAACATCCCACCGTAAAGTTGTAGTCTGCCTATACTCTGGAGTCTGACGACCCTGAAGTCGAAGAGCACTGTGCACAATCACTAGCTTCTCCGCTTGTCTAGAGGTAAGTCTATTCCTCTTGAGGGAGTGGACAAAGGAATATGTAGACCAATTCCTCTCTGCGGAACTAGCAACCTGTGCAAGGAGGCAAGGGGCAAGCACCTTCAACTCTGGTGTATCCCTCCCATGTGACCTCCACCATCCAATAGGATCTCTCTGTGCCAATATGACTCTATCCAACCTCGCCTATGGTTTACTCAATGTTGGGCCACGAAGTTTTGTAAAGTCAAGGAACTGAGTGTGAAGTATGAAAGCCTCCTGCTTTGAATACATCTTATCAATGACTTGTATGAAGCCATCTAATACCTCTGGATCATCACATGGAGGGACCCTTCCATCCATTTCTGCATACCATTTGGGATTTAGAGCACAGGCTTCCATATGAAGTGGGGTGTTCATTACGTTCCCGCCTCCGTGTCACAATAGGCCTAATATGCTGCTCATAAAACCCCAAAGTAGGATCCTTCATTGCAATTATTTTCTTTATCCTCCCCAACATATTGTCAAATGTCTCATATCTCTCTCCAAGACTAGGAGAGTTTGTATCAGCCTATCTAATGACATCTACGATGGGTGAGATGATAGAGCAAAGATATTTGCAAAATGCAAACAAAAATTAAAATAAGAAATTTTAATGTAATATGAAAATCAGTAAGCAAAAGATTAAAATTTATTTTTAATTTTAAAATAAAATCAGCAACTTAATTCATTGTGGACCACCAATTGTCATCAAGGATCTTTTTGCTTGACCGATCTTCCTTCAGAGGAGCTAGAATTAGACCATCGGGTCCACTCCGGATTCACCACCATCAATTGGAGAGCCTCATGCATCTCAAGCATCCTCTCCATCAAGATGTAGTAAGTGGCATACCTATAATGTATACAATTATAAGACTCAATGTAATTGGAAAACAATAACACATGTAACAATAATTAAATAATTTAGTTATTTAATAAAATGAATTAAACTAAATTGTAATTCAATTTGGCATACCTTGTCTCAGCTGGTTTGAAGAACTCCTTTGAGAAGGACCTAAAATGAGCAAGTGAAGTGTGGTGGTTGCAAATGAACATTTGAACACCTCTAGCTTCTGCCACCACTTGCTTCACCCAATCTATCTTCCCTATGTCTTTTAATGCATTGTTCAATGCATGAACACAACAAGGGGTCCAAAAGATGTGCTTGAAAGCACCCTCCACCATCAAACCAGCTGATTTGCACACACGTGTTGAATCTGTGATCACCTGTACTACATTAGCCGACCCAACCTCCTCTATGACATCTCTCAAAATGGTGAACTAGAACTCTGCATCCTTACACTTCCTTGAACAATCTACGGCTTTCAGAAAATAAGAACAAGCAGGGGATGTTACAATGATATTGATGAGTGGCCGATGTCTAACATCGGTTCACCCATCCATCACAATAGAGCAGCCTGTCCTCACCCAAGTGTGTCTCATATCCTCAAACAACACATTAATCTTGGAGTACTCTTTGTCTAGGATGGTAGTTTTTAGCTTATGATCACCAGTGGGTATGAATGAGGGACCCATAGTGGTTTTATCTTTCACCATTTGTTTGAAATAAGTGGAACGGGACACATGAAATGGGATACCATTAGCAAAAAAGAATCTACCAATGGATGACTGTAATTTCCTTTGCTTGTGCATTAAACATATTTTCAACTAATCCCTTCTCACCACCACTCATCTTCCTCTTTCCTCTTGTCTCAATAGGGCTACTGCTAGTACCAATGGTGGATGGCATAGGCCTAGATGACTGTGAGTGTGCACTAGATAAAGAAGGTGATGGCATTGTCAAACCTTATTTCCTCATTTCACTCTCCAAGTGCAATCTTTGACACTCTATTCTCTCCTCATCAGTCAAACTAGGACAAGCTATAACCCCATGGCATGCAATACCCAAAAAGTGTGACTTCACCCTTGTATAGCTGCCCCTAAAATCATTATTGCAAATGTGACAATCCCACACCCTTGTCCCTCCTGCATTTTTTTTTTCTTTTCACCCCTAGGTGTAACATATCGGAGAAGAGGTTTTTTCTTGTTCAAAAGGCCCCTTGCATATTTGTTCATGATTTTTGAAGGGCACTTAAACAAATCAGTTTGTTGCTGCCCACTACTAGCCTCAACACTATGATTTTGAGTTTGAGTTTGACTACCCACATGTTCTTCACCACTACTACTACCCTCACTGCTGCTCATTGTGGTTGTTTTTGAGATTTTAGAATGCAATCAACTGAAACAATGCAAAAATTAAAAAAAATCAGACTATTTGAAGCTTAAGTTTTGATAAAAAAATGAAAAATGGAAGCATGAGAGGAGGTTTACACTTACTTCTTGCAAGCTCTTGCTTCCTACAATGTTGAAATCATTTGAACAATGCCACAAACCCTTCCTGCTGCTGCTTCAAATGGAAAACTAGAACCCTTGCTGCTGTGTGAGAAAACAAAAAACATAATGATAATCAATTTTAAAATGATCATATGCAAACAATAAGCCACGATTTCGGGCTTTTAGGGCAAATAGCATGGAGGGGCCCACAAAACGTCCAACTTAATGCCACACGGGTTGGGTTTATTTTTAATTTTTTTGACTTTTTTTTTGCTTTTACGTTGGGGACAGCCGGCCTTCCCAGGGACGGTTGGGGGATGGCTACAGCTTCCCCAGCCGTCCCCGGTACATCCTCCTGTCCCCATTTTTTTGGGGTGACATCCCCAAGTTTCCGGGACGTCCCCCTCGATTTTCCAAATTTCGGGGATGGGATGGGGATGTCCCATAGCTGTTCCCCCGTCCTGGAAACGTCCCCGTTCCGGAAACGGGGGGTTTTAGGCTGGAGACGCGTACCCGGGTAACACTGTTAAAATCAAAATTTATTGCTTCAGAATTAAATATTTTGAGTTGTTCAATTGAAATGTTATCAAGGAAGCATCATTTAATAACTTTTACATACTCCTACTTTCTGTTGAATATCACTTTAGATTTCAAACTCTTCTATTTCTGGCATTTTAACATGTTTGTTTTCAAAGCAAAAGATTTGTTAGCTGTTGGGTTTTGATTATGGTGTCAGTCACATTCAAGGGAATTTTATGACTCTTTTGGAGTAGCTACCACTAGCTGTTTTGTTAAAATGAGTACTTCTTATGTTTAGCAAAATTACAGTCATTAATAGTTGAAAAACATATGAACTCAATGTCTACGGGACTGTAGGCATCTACCCATTTTGGTACCACAAGAAATGCTGTCTTTCGCATGGCTGCTAATGTTTCTTCTACTATTATGCACTACCCTTTGGATACAGTCCATTGCAGGGGAAATAAAACTACATGAATCTGATTTCAAATGGAAGCTGACAGACAAACTCAGTGTCTACGGGACTGTAAGCATGTACCCTTTTTGGTTAGCTGTTGCGTTTTGATTATGGTTTCAATCAGATTCAAGGGACTCTAGGCATATACCCCTTTTGGTACCATAAGAAATGCTGTCCTTCGCATTGCTGCAAGGGTTTCTTCTATTATTACGCACTACACTTAGGATACAGTCCATTGCAGGGGAAATAAAACTCATATATTTTAAACATTCATGTATCTGATTTCAAATGGACGCGGAGTTACATTCATGTATCTGATTGTATCCAGTTGAAATAAGCATTAAGCCTATGACTCTATATGTAGCTGTATCTGCATGTATACATTCATGTATCAGATTTCAAATGGAAGCAAAGTTATGTTCATGTATCTGATTATTTCCACTTGAAAAAAGCATTAGGCTCACAACTCTATATGTAGCTATATCTGTACATATACATTCACATATCTGATTGTTTCGGCTTGAAATAAGCATTAGGCTTTCAAACTAAGAAGTATGCACAGGTCTGTAGCGGTATATATATGTATGTATATGACTCTATAGATTTTTAAAATAACAATCCAAAGCAGCATTAGGTTGGCAGCTTAGCCTCCATTTTCAAATCTTCCTCGTTTCACTCATATATTTTGCTGTAGGTCTCTGATTCTTTTCACTTGAAACAAGCATTAGGCTTATGACTCTATATGTACGTATACATTCATGTATCTGATTATGACTCTATACTTAGCTGTATCTGTACGTTACTACATACACATGCATGTATCTGATTATGACTCTATATTTAGCTGTATCTGTACGTCACTACATACACATTCATGTATCTGATTGTTTCCAGCTTGAAATAAGCATTAGGCCTATGACTCTATATGTAGCTGTTGTTTCCGCTTGAAATAAGCATTAGGCTTTCAAACTAAGAAGTACACATAGGTCTGTAGCAGTATATATATGTATGTATATGACTCTATAGGCTTTCAAAATAACAATCCAAGGCAGCATTAGGAAGGCAACTTAGCCTCCATTTTCAAATCTTTCTCGTTTCACTCAAACATTTTGCTATAGGCCACTGAAATGGAAGCAATGTTGACTACCAAGCATTTTGCTGTAGGGCATTGAAATGGAAGTAGTGTTGACTACCAATGCACTACGCTCCGTCGATAATGGAGACTTTGTTTCTGTTAAGTTTTAAGGATAGCTGCAAATGTAATAACACTCTATGTTGTATGTATTTTTCAAATGCAACAATCTCTCTTTCATTTATATTGGGAATGAGGATAGGAGAGACATGTCCCTTCATGGGACATGTCTATTCATTATTATTTATAAGAAAGGACATACCTCTTCCAACTAATTATAATTTAATCAATCTTATAATGTGTCATCAATCAATTATTAATTAAGAATAATAATATAATATTAAATATTAAATTTCATATGATTAATAATAATATAACATATATATTATATTATTATTAATCAACATATATTATATGTATTCTAATGAT
>MU224194.1:44856-87010 GCA_018584345.1 Thuja plicata | reverse complement strand
TAATTTAATATTAAATATTAAATTTCATATAATTAATAATAATATAACATATATATTATATTATTATTAATCAACATATATTATATGTATTCTAATGATCATACGACTGAAGATACAAACATTAACAGTTTCAAATATGATTCTTCAAATCTTATCCTTGGAGAGGATAACTATCACCAAAAGTTCGAGCGAGCGATACAAGATTGTGTTTTCCAATGGAAGCTACATGGAGTTAGGCATATTGCTAGAAAGATTCAATGAAGAAGTGCTGAAGATAGGATCCATAGTCTTATTGACAAATTACGTCTGCTGAGCCATTGGTGGTTCAAGGTAGGCCTTGACATTTTCCATCTTAATTCGCCCACTTATTTTCTTTAATTTTATACAACAAAGATTCAATGAAGAAGCACTGAAGATAGGATCCATAGTCTTCTTTTCAAATCACGTTTTCTGAACCACTGGAGATTCAAGGTAGGTTTTGACATTTTTCCTTTTAATTCCCCTACTCATTTTCTTTAATTTTATACAATTAAGATAGTTCATTGTAACTCTTTGTAAGCTTAACCTTCTTAAACAGGACCATATTCCATAATAATCTTTAACCTAGAATTCATCCCACCGAGACTACCAATTGCTTGGGACTTCCAAGTACCTATTCAAGTCGCAACAGCAACACATGCAAGTTGAGAAAACAACTACCACATCCAAGTCGAGAAGCCCAACTGCCACATCGTCTCGAAGCCCAAAATTTGGAATTCACCTTCTTGCAAGGAGTCAAAGCCTCCCTGAAAGTAACATTCTTATAGAGGATTTAAATCCTTTTCAAAGTAGGCGGACAATCAAAGGGCATGTTACATTCAAAAAACAGAGTAAATAACTCCCACGTCCAGTACCTATTCAAGTCGCAACAGCAACACATGCAAGTAGAGCAAACTACTGCCACATTTAGTCAAAGCAGAGACACATGCAAGAAGAACAACACATTCTGTACATAATCATGCAGTGTAGATGGAATGAATTCCTTGACAAGAGGAAGTTGAGGCAGCTACTGGTGCTGTGATCACTTGCTCCACTCATCACTTCATAGCGGCAGCCTATTTTAATCAATGAAAACCTGCCTTGACAATTAGGATAATGAAAGAACCTTTAAAAAATGGAGATCTTTCAACTTCTTTAGCAGGAATTGTCATTTGTATGCTAATGAATTCCGGTGATCCCATTTCACTTGTTTACAACATCATAAAAATCTAGAAACAGGTAATCACCATGGGAAATTTACACCTATTTGTATCTTCTGTCAACACAAGAAAAACAGAGCCACGATAATGAAACAATGGGACACAAGGCAAACATCAGTAGAACAAAAAGATTGACTGAGGCAGAAATTACATCCAACTTCTCTGGATTAACTTTCTTGAAGACCAACATGGAACCACCACACTGAAAAAAGAATATTACTTGAGCAGAAAATAGGCACCGAGCTTGGAAACAATTGCAAAGATCAATAACTCTTTATCTGGAGAAACTAGATAATTTATTAACATTGAGCTGGCATTTGTCCTTCTGTATTCAGTGGAAGTAGATCAGGTAAAACAAATTTGTAAGGGATTCATACCGGACATGCCCAATTGTTGAGGCAATATTGGATTTGTTCTAGAAGCTTTGTACAATGATGTCTTGTTGATGTGAGTTTTATGCCACTACGACATGCAAAATTGAATATCTAGTATTTCAAGATGAAACACCAAATCTCCGACTCTCTCTTGAATAAGGATGCGAATATGCTAAACAATGTATATGGATTGTGTGATCAAATGAGACAACCCCAAGGTTCCTTCTTATTGTGGACTTAACTCAATTGTAATGATGTGATATGCTGGGTATCACAAAGGGATTACACTGTTCATTCAATGGATATTAACTAGTTCAATCATTTCCAACCAAACAAACTGCAAATAGAAAGAGTTTAGAAAACTATTCTACTCCTAGAATGCAAGAGATGATGAATGCTTTTGTGCCTCTACTAGACTTAGTTAAGTTATTGACATCAACCAAGCTAGTGTGATCTCCTAAGGTAAATATAAGATGTTCAAATTATTACCATTTTATCAACACCATCCATCGATGCATATCAATGTGCTAGCAATAAATGAAGTAAAGCTCATAAATATGCCATTTGACTACGCATGGCAAACTTTCAATCAACAAGAAGCTACTGGTTTGGTCTAAGCAAGCTCAACAAAGATGCATCCAAAATATCTTCCATTCAATTAAACACTACTTTTAACCAACATGAAATGAAATCCTAATCTAAGTGAGGAAATGTAGAAACCATGCAATACTCCAAAGCAACACAAATAATCCACCATGAAGACCAACAATGAATTAGCAATTACTTTGATAGCATTATGGCAACAATTTCTCCAAGTCTGTCCTCCTTTTACAAATGATAAGGGCTTGGCTTTTTATAGTAGTTCAAATACAATGAGTGGCCATGATTGATTTGAAATCAAGGGCCAAGATTAAGCCACCAAATTCCTAATCTACCTAATAGCTACAAGCATTAAATGCTTGCTCAATTACATTAAAGCACCATCATGTGGGCCTATAGAAAAAATTCATTGCTTTCAAGAGCCAATTAGGAAATAGGCTATGTACAACCACTAGATAAAGGGCACCAATAAATGGGCCAATCAGAGTGAAGCACCACCCTGTGGGCCAATAAGAAAATTACAATGCATTTTATAGACCAATGAGAAAATTGGTTAGGTAGGAGCTTATAGAAGAAGGCACCAATCGGTGGGCCAATGATAAAATGACACATGGGCTTACAACAAATCTTCCTTTAGAAGATGATTTTCTTTGACTTTTCCTATTTTGGCAAATTCAATGAATCTAGACATAATATTATTGAGCTCTCCTATTGGGGCACTTGGCATGATTTGACTAGTTGAAGAAATGGGTGCCACCTCAGCATGCTTATCTTATAAGCTTAATAAATACTTCTCGATAAAGAAAAAATATTTCAACATCATCAAGCCTTCAATAGTGATGGCGCGTATTCTCAAATTGTTTCATCTTCATGCTGCCTTCTCTACCCTTGGAAATTTTCTCATTGCATGCTTTCGAACTTGTACTTGACCTTGCACTTGTAGAAGTGGTGTATAGTCAGACTGATCCAGCTGAACTTGGATTTCCAAAGGAGATTCAAGCTTGATAATCGTCTCCTTCCTTTGCATACTTGATCACTATCCTTGCACAACTTGATATCTGAGTTTCATCTTGATGGCTTGTGTTCGGACTTGGACTTGCACCTTGGCTTGTCTTTCAACTTGAACCTTGGTTCCACATTTAGTCTCCATTTCGTTCTACAAAATAACATCATTTTGTCAAATACTTGCATTTCATATTTCACCTCAAATCAAAAGGGTTAATGCCAAGAAACCACATCGTATCTCTTATGAGCATAGCTGTTAAGGACATTTCATGAATTCAAAATGCAAGACGTTATCCTTTACAACCTGATTGCACCTAACCAAGATCAAGAGAGCCTAATATCTACTTAATCAAATTCAAACACTTCATTTGAAAGCACATTCACACCCCTTTGCCATCATCCACTTTCCAATTTCAATTAAATTCTGATTTAACATGTCCAGATCTGAGATAATTTTGAATTTTGCAAGACCTGATTCATTTTCAGAATCATGCTTATATAATTCACGCCTGATTGAGTCCGGTTCCATTGGGAATTCGGAGTTTTCCACAATCAAATGGCTTATAATTTCAGTGCTTGTTCAAATCAGATTGCAAACAAGGTTTAATGTTCACCTCAAATTTGCTTTTCCAACTTGCAATTAGGTGTCTTGTAAGTTTGATCTGCTCATCATCCAATTCGATCTGCTTTGTTTTCAGTTTGTAATGAAATGCTTGGACTTCGATTTATATAACAATCAGGCCCAAAGGATTTGAATTCCCTCGCAAGCCGACTTGGCAAATTAAAATCCTCTCTTATTAATAAAATCAATGCCCATTCTCTTTAAAATCAGACCCCTTTGGCATTTAAAATTGTATCTCTTGGGTCTTAGAAAAATCTCACCCCATCATTCAATAAAATTGTAGCTCATTGAATCGCAGCCCATTCACATTTATTTCAAATCGTATTTCCTGTGCATTTATCTTAGGCCCCCCTCTCCATTAAAATTGGACCACTCTATCATTGATTCCATGTAATTGATTAAACCAGCATGTTCATTATTTCAAATCGCACCTCTTCGTCATTAATTTCTGGCTTCTCATTAAATTCAGATCCATACTATCATTTAATTCCCCCATGCAATTGGATCTAACCTCCTTTCATTGGCCAATAAAATCAATCAAATTTCAAATATTTTGGTTAAGTTCAATGAGGGCTGGGTATTTAATCACAAGCTTCATTTGGGCCGAAGCTCAATCTCTTTAATCAATCCAAGGCCTTGTCTCAATACATGGTTAAAATCGATGCATATATTGGGCTTTCAACTTGGAGTGGAAATCATCATTGAGTTGGGCAAATGCTAGGTGGAAACTCACACCAACTTAGGCAAACACTAGGTGGAAATCCACACCAACTTAGGCAAACTTAGAATCCAAAAATGGAAATCAAACTATACTTAGGAAAAACCACTATGAATGAAATGAAAACCACCACCAAGTTAGGCGAAACCATCAAACGGCAAGTGGAAACCACCCTTGACTTAGGCAAATTTAAAAACTCATTTGCTGGAAATGCAAGGCCACTTAGGCGAAATATACAATTGCTTGGTGGAAATTACTATCGAGTTAGGCAAAGTGCTTGCAAGGACAAGTGAAAATCCACATCAACTTAGACAAACTTGAAAATCTAAAGTGGAAATCAGACCTGACTTAGGTGAATGCTTACAATCATTAGTGGAAATCAGACCTGACTTAGGCAAGTGCTTATAATCATTAGCGGAAATCAGACCTGACTTAGGCAAGTGCTTATAATCATTAGCGGAAATCAGACCTGACTTAGGCAAGTGCATGTAATGTGAACTGGAAATCAGACCTAACTTAGGCAAGTTAGGCAAATGCATAAGGTGGAAACTCACACCAACTTAGGCAAAATTCATTTCAACTCAAAATAACTTAATGATTTGAACCTGATTTTTATCATTTCAAGTTGATTTGAAAATACACCCCAGCTGATCTCCTTACAAAGTCGTTATATTGCCATTCATTAATTGCCACTATTTTCACGTTTTCACATGGTCGCCAATCCACATGATCAGAATTTTGCTAAGTCTGATTTGTTGATGCTTCAAATGTTGCTTGTCCTCCTTGCTTTTCATGACTAACCCCCTCGATTGTCAACCACTTACCTTGCAGGCTGATGTCCAGATCTGGGCCTCAATCTCTAAATCCTTGTATGATCTGGGCTCTAAATTTTAATTTTTTAATACCCAGATCTGTAATTCGCTCCGCCTAGCCTCTGATTTTCTTGGAAACTTTGAGGTGCCCAACCTTGTTTTGAGGAAATAGGATGATGCTTGATGTCTGATTTCTACTATTCTTCAACACCTTCCTCAAACTTGGTCTGCTGCTATGAAGTTCGCTGGGAAATTGATTCTGATCTGCTCTGATTGTAATCTGAATTACCCGCTTTGTGATTGTTTTGTGATTTGAAATGATATCCCTTCCTACCTTATACAGGCAAATAAGCCAAGGGACATACCCTTTCTACTTGGGCCGACTCCCTTTGATGGGATAAAAACAAATTAAAGACCTAATTTATTTTATTAAAATTGCAGCTCCTCATTAAATCGTGACCTTCAACATTGAATTGGTTGCCCTTCATTTTGATAGGCAATTAATAAAATTGGTTTCCCTTATGCGTCCAATTGCCAATAATTAATGCTTGCACTTCAAAATTTAATATTTTCAACCCTCCAAGGATGACTCCCTATCATTCTTTTCATCGAATCTTCAAGTCCTTTGACAGATTCAGAATTCTATGTGTTTCAGAGTTCATCATGTGATTGGGCGAATTTGCATCAAGTGAATTTCAGAATTCACCAAGAGATTGGGCGAAATAGGTATGTGGATTGCGGAAATCCACAAGGAGTTGGGCGAAATCACCCTCTTGGAGCGGAATTTTGCCAAGGATTGGGTGATGTCATGGTCTAAATCTCCCCTTCATTGGGCAAAATGTGTAATATCCTGTCAGAATTCCCGTAGAGCTTGGGCAAGATGCATATGGGAATTTCAGAAATTTTGACTTCATAGGGCAAGTATTTGAAGGCATTTCGGAATTGAAGGGCTTATGGGGCAAGGTGAAATACATAAAATATGACCATGGGAATAGGGGCTAGTTCAAATCTTTCACTTTGCTTTAAAATTTACCAGCAGAAAATCGATCAAATCCCCTAGTGGAAAATTGTTCATCATAAATTTGGTTCCACTTAACTTGGTCATTTCTTTCATTTTAGTCTTGGTGGAAAATCGTTCATCATAGGGATATTATAAATCCCTAAGCTCGTTTATAAATTTTAGCCAACTTCTCCTTGCTGGTGGAAAATCAACCACCATAAGGACAGATCAGTCTCTTTGAAATCTCACTTTCATTGCACATATGTTGGAGTGGAAAAAGGATCCTCATAGGGACTTCTTATTTACTCGTTCACTTTGATCTTCAAGGGGAAAATCGAAGGTCATAGGGACAAAGTGGAGATTTTATGTTCATAGGGACTAGTGGAAAATCCATGTCCATAGGGACAAATGGAAAATCCATGTCCATAGGGACTTCCCCTTTCAACTCATTTCCCAAAATTCACTTTTGCCCAGTGGAAAATCCACCTCCATGGGGACTTTATGGATTATTAACTTCAATTTCATTTTTTTTCTCACTACCAGGAGTGGAAAATCGACCTCCATGGGGACTTTATGGATTATTAGCTTCAATTTCATTTTTTTTTCTCACTACCCAGGAGTGGAAAATTGAACTCCATAGGGACAAATCATCTAGACATAGTGGAAAATTGATTTCCTTAGGGACTTTTGGTCTAGACATGGTGGAAAATCGATCCCTGTAGGGATTTTGCACTTAACTTGCAGGATTTCATCATTTTTGTCCAAATTCAGAGGTTAGATGGGACATTAATGCACCATAGGGACCAATTGTCTTAGCAAAACACCCCAACACTTGCGAATTTTCCCTTAGAATTTAACAACTTTTGCATCTTGATCCCGGTGACTTCAAAACTTTAAGACATGTCCATGTTTGCAATTTGGGGACTTGGAAGCCTCACCATAACCCTAGGCAAAACTGTAACTTTGGAGCTCAGAACTGACACTCTACTGCCAAAACTCTACGACAAGCAAGCCAATAGAGGGGGGTCCCCATTTGCAACGGGGCGATGGTGTGAAAGGGTCACAACAATTACAACATATGAAAATGAAAGATGAGTGAATATAAGAGAATAGAAACATAAATGAAATTCCAAATGGCTTGGGAAACAAGGTTGAGGTGCTGATGCAAGATTGTGGAGACTAAGGCTGGAATATAGTGCTGCTTATTGTCTATTGCAAAGTTTGGGCTAGAAGATCTGTTAGTAACTTAATATTAATAGAGAAATGGCCAAGGCTAAGTGGGCTAGGCTGGAGAATTCTTGAAGGAAGAAAAGTACAATTGCTAGAGCCTCTTGTAACACCAGATGGCGATGAACATCCAGGTATGTGAATATGCAAAAATGTTAAACATTTGACACCATTGGACCACTGTGTTTGGCCCTGCAATAACGCTGCGCACTTAAGACATGATTCCAATGGTCCAGATGTTAACACAAGACCTGATTAGTGATTACGTAGTCACAATGTAATCTATTCTCAAACATACTTGGAATCAGCTTCCCCAATTCTCAGTTTTTCCAAAGAAAATAAAAGTTAGAATGGAAATATGAAGAAAAGTACCATATGTATTTGCAAATACATATATCCCGCACTACTAGTTTATTTGTCGTTTTTATTTATATATCAGTATTTTCACATTAAAATTACCAATGGACAATTTCAAAATGCTAGTCGTAGTCGTTTCTATGGAAAATTTGAGATTTATGTTCATATCATACGATTATAAGAAAATGACAACTTACTTGGTTTGAAATGCATATTATAAGAAGTATTTTACCTTCCTCCTGGATAGATTTAACAGTTTGTGTAATTGATGTTCAGGAGCCTAAATCAAATCCCAAGGAATTGAACCCATACCTCAAGGGTGGGAGTTCTGGCTGTCTAGAAGATGATGAAAATGCAGCACAGAAGTTGGGGAAAAACCAGTTGCCACCTCCCTCGATCATTGGTGATGGAGGTGCTAGTTGGCAACTAAAAGCTTTGAAGTGAGCAAAAGAACAAGCAGTTCGAGAAGGGTGGAAGCTTGATAAGATGATTTATGTTGAACAATATCCTCAAATGTGGAATATGGAATATTTGAGTTGGTCTTTGTTTGAATTTTAAGATCAATGGTCTTTACAGCGATGTTTTATATAAACACTTGAAAACTGCATTTCTTTACACATTTGCAGGTTGTAGAAGAGTGTTTGGGTTCTCTTGCTCAATTCACTGCATCTGTTGCAACTACAAGAGCAGCTTCTGCTCATTCTCATTTGCATGCTATTAGGGAAACAATTTGGAAATAAAAGCCTCATTGAAGAGTAAATCAGCCTGTCAAACCAAAATTGCTTATTCTGAATTCTCATGAAGACAGTTATAGTTCAGATAATTCATGAGTATGTGAGACCGGTGCACAAAGTCTCGTGAAAGAAGCCCTTGTAATGGAAAAATATGAAGTGGTTTTCTGAGCACACATAGGCTTTGTTGGTGCTAACTCACTAGTAAGTTGTAGCCATTTTGGTGGCCTACCTGAACAGAATTCCTTCCAGGTTCCTTAGACTAATTGTTTGATAATTTTTTTTTGGATTGTGCTTCATTGTTTCTCCTTTGTCTTGTTTTTTTTGACTCTCCTTCAATTTGGTTTCTGTAGCTTTTTATATATAATGGAGGGCAGTATAAACATTCTTGTTTCTTATTTGAATTTTGTGAGAAATGTTTTGATAGTAACATTGTCCCATGGGGCAGCTATGCATTACTTCTGTAATGCAAATTTTACCATGGCATAAACTAATTAAGAAAAATGGAAAGATGAGCAATCCTGAAAAGTGAAAACTAAACCCCCAACGAACTTATCCAGTAACTCAATATATTAAGAGTTCTGGCTGTCAAGATTTTCTAGAAAGAATTTGGGAGGTCTATTTTGTTGTGTCAGGGGTCTATATTGTCTTCTGTCAGTTTGGATTTACAATTTCATCTCCTAATGTAGGCTGAAAGACTAAATTGGTTGTGCTGCAGGCAATCGATGAAGCTGAAGATGAGTGGAGTCAGCACAATGGTAAGAAGCTGATTGATACTAGTGTCAAGGGTTTGAGAAGTTCCATTCCAAAAAATTTCCCTTATTTTCACGTAGAAATTGGTCTGCAAAAAGGCTTTGTCCATGTTATTGATGATGAAAAGAACTTCAAGAGTCAATTTGGCCTCAATGTCATCAGAGGCATGCTACAATTTCGGGAGGAAGATATGTATCGACGTAGACAGCAGTAGACTGTTGAAATGCAACGCAAAGCTGTATCAGACTTTGCAAGGAAATGGGAAGCAGTTGCTTGGACAAAGAGTTTTATTGTAACATGAAAAATTTAAGCGAGAATTGTATTATGCTGTAATATTAGTTTAAAATAATTTTTCTTAAGCTGTCTTTTTGTGGGTTTCGACCCAATCTGTAAATTTGGATGCATTACATCAGATTCCTTAGTAACTTGGATCAATTGTCTCTTTAAGTGATACCATTCCTAAGTTTACATTCAATTTGTCTTTTCCTTAGGTGCTGTTACAGCCCATAAAGAGTCAAGATTGAATCAAATGGCAGTCCCTCATATTTTCAAGATTTTGATGTTGACTTCCAATTTCCAGAAAGGTTCAATTTACCTATTCTTTAGGTGCTGTTACAGTCCCTGGGGAATCAAGTAGCAGCTCCTCACATTCTGTTTTCCAGATTATGGTGCTGTTTTCAACTTCCAGAGTAAAAACAATCTTATCTACCTGTTCTTAGGGAGCTGAATGAAACTTCATTTTCTAGGAGAAATATCGCTTGGGGAGATGGTAAATATTTTTCTAGAAAGATTGGGGTAACTATAGATATTGGATCATCTTCCCCCTGTTTTCTCATCATTGTGATTCCTTAATTGGGAAGAGTGTTCCAGCTGAAGACTAGAAATCTGTTTAATAAGTGTATTCTAAAGCCTCTAGGAGACTAGTTTCTTCAGCGGGTTTGCTCACCATATAAAGTAGATATATTTTTTGTCAATACTTATTATCAGTTACGTTACTAAATCCTTTAGTTGCAACAATTAACTTTATTAGATCAATATCAGTCACGGCGATCTCGTACAAGTTTGTTCTGGTTTTTGTACTCGTGATACTTCCTTGTTATAAGGTATTCAATAACAATGGGTAAAGAGGCAGGATTAATATTGCAAGTCTATACATCCCATTATATACTAGCACTTGCACCGTGCAAGAGAGACACCGATAGGTCTTTGATGTGAAAGTATAATTGAAATTTTATATAATAAAATGAAGTGTATTAAAGTGTCATTGTACAAACATGTTTCATTGTAGCGAAGTCCATTGTAGCCGAAATATACTGTGCAATGTTACTTGGCAATTATGCATTCCTTATATACAAAAATATTTACATTCTCAGTGCACAAAAACAGCTAATTGGTTGGCGTCAAAGCAAAAGAAAAGAGTGAAATTTTTAAAGAATTATGCAATCTCATGCACAAATTCTTCATTTATGGGTTGTGAAGCGGAAGAAATCACAAGATACAGAAGTACCATGGATCATTGAAGCACAAAATTATTAGAAATATATAAGGATCTTTGTTATCATACTTGCATATCGTCGTAGTTGAGAGAGAGAGAGAGAGAGAGAGCCCAATAGTTGATCATTCTAACTTTCCACCTCTCGAATTCATCTACCAACTTCAAAGTCCAGAAGCAATTGAGGCACAAAAATTAGAGAATCAAATCTAGAAGCAATTAAGGGGCAACCAAATTTGTGGAAATCTGATAAAAATAACTTCAAGGCACTCAATTTTTTAAGTAGCTTATTTGACAAGATCCCTATTTAAACTAAGGTTCCAAGTCTACACTGTCAAATATGATGGCACATCAAGATTTTTGTTGAGGCATCCAATAAGGTGTAAGAGAGGGAGTAGACTGAAAGTTGTACATTAAATTATAATAGTTATACATTAAGTTCTAATATTTATGCATTATGTTTTGTTTGTCTGCTAATGTAGCATCACATGATTTATTCCTTTTAAGATCTAAAGAATACATTTCATGCAATTGCGAGTACTCATGATCAACACTGCTATACTATCAAAAAATTGAACATTAAATCAAAGAAATGATATCACAATTACTAAAATGCTCAACTACTGGGCCCTCTCCCCCGCGCTTATGATCCATGCTCATTTTCTCAAAATAACAAGTAGGGATAGTCAGAAACCGTAGATCACATATGTGATTTTCAAATAGAAGTAAATTTGATGTTATATGTAAGGCATTATGGGTACAATTTTATTTTCAGAAGTAATTCAATGACACGTCCAAGTGGAGTTGATGTCTAGAAAGCAATACTCTATGTTGCATAATTGTCAAACCCCCAAAAATGGATTTATATGCAATAGTCTAGTTGCAGTAGCAGTGAGGCACTAAGAATCAAGTTGAGAGTGTAGCTTGTATGCTTTTGGGTATAATATTTGGTTTCGATATTGGCTTTTATTAAAATGTAAATGAAACTAATCTCTGTAGTCCAATTCCCAATTGAGTTATTGTGCAAAGTACCTTCAACTACAAGAAGCACATTGGCTCTTCAGCTAAGCATTATTCGTACGCTAAAAGATTCTTCTGAAACTTCAACTATAAAGTGAGGACAACCATGATAAAATAAATATTCTTTTGATTCTTCTGAAATCAGTGAGGACCTCTGTATTTACGACAATTGGATTTGATTTGCTATTCAAACTAATTGTCAATTTCTGTAACTTCCTTGCAAGTGTGGTAGTGTGTTGCAAATGACTTGCACACCCTATTTATTAGCTGCAAATATCATTCTTATATCAACATATCTCTATGGAATATAGAAATCCAAAACTATTGTAGATGGAATGTCATTTGGGTTAAAAATAAATGAGTTTTTCTACTCAGCCAAACATACAAAACCCACCCATCTGACCCAATAGGAATCTGACGCACAATGCAAACAATTTTTGAGTGGAAGATTTGTCTTTTTCTCTGGCCATCGTTTGTTGTCTTGTACTTATTGCTAAATCTTTCCTCTTGTAAAAGAATCTGGGACCTTTCAAAACCCCTGCATACCTTAATCAAAGACATATTTAATATTTTTTGATAAATAAATGACACTACTATGATCTGCCATGCCTATGTTGTGAATTAGGTTACGAGTTAGGACAATGATAGGCCTTACTTTAATGACAATATCTTGTAAAAGCTTGCATTTTGTGTTACCCAGTTTGCACAACTCTGAAAAAAACATTATCAGAAATAAACCCTTCATAAGACCTGGGGCAAAATAGTCATGCATAACTATACAATTGTGCTAAATTCTAAATAAAATAGTTTAAGAACTTCATTTATTGCTGCCAAATAGAATATTGTCTAAAATTATCAAGCTTTACGACAACAATCCCTTTGGAAAAGCTGTGAGCTTCTTATATATTTCACCCAGAGCTCATAAATGTGAATTTTTTTTTTTTTTTCGATAAAGGCCCTCCATCTGCTTGGGACAAGATAGTCATGCATAATTGCACAGTGTATGTCTAAAAAATGGTTGTTTAAACTTTTTAAAAACTTCAATTTGATCGTCAACATAATCCTTCATTAAATTATCAAGCTTTAACCAAATCTATTTGGAAAAGTTGCAGCCTAACCATATATTGCCAACTAGTATGTATTAGTTTTCATGCATTTGCACTTCAATAACTTTGAACCTCTTCCAAGTTCTTTACATTTCTAACTGTGGACTGCTAGCAAGATTTTACTTCATTCAAGTTTTGTGTGTTCCACTACAAGACTTTCTTTCTGAATTTTATCAGATCACCACGAAAATCTAGCACAACACACCCACAAATCTAACTTATCATAGGTATGAAGAACAATGTTTCGCCGGGTCATCATTTCATAGCTAGAACTGCTACAGGAGCTAATTGTAGTTTTTAATGTTGTCTTAATCATAATTGTGTATGCACAACAAAAAGACAACATTGTCTAACAACCATTATCATTAAATTCATCAATTAAAATAAGGGTTTACACTTGTTATAACTTCAATATCTCCCTATTTTTTAAGACTGCCACATCAAAATTAAGGATATGCAACAAGATGCAATGATGTCTTACCACTACTGAAAAATTCATCAACTAAAACAAGAGCTTGCAATAAATAACACTTAGGAATCTCCATGCCAGATAAACAATTTTTCCATTCCATCCAGACATCCAGAACAAGGGATATGATGGTGAGTATTCACAATCCTTATTAATGTATTTTATCATTTGTAACATTTACCAACCAGAATAAACCATCCCTTGCTTGCAAAGCCTCTCCTTGGTGAAAGCTTGTTTGCTAACATTAGACAACTAAGAGATGAAAAATTCTCTAAGAATAGCAGGGAAAATATATCTTTACAAAGCAACTGACCATGAAGTCTAGAAATAACTCTAAATCAAAACTTGTGAATTTGTCCAAAATACTTGCGAGATGACCACAAAGAAAATTATAGCAGTTATCAATATGCATTGTCATCATGGAACTGCCAACGAGTCTCTTTTGGGGATCTGCCATTTCTACAAGTTTTGGCATAGCGGGTCATTATCTGGGGCCTTTGCTGCATTGCACAAACAATCGAGCATACAATCTGTGAACTAGAGTCATAAAAACATGTATCCAACACATTTACACATAGAACTAAAGGAATCAAAATAACACCTTTGCAGTAGAGCTAGATAACATTGAAAGAATGTTGACGTATACAGAGCCAACAATCATAGCTGGAGACTAGGAACCATATAAAATAGTTTATAAGCAACTGATATACTTCTCTTTATATGGTTTTGTGATACTTGAGAATATTACTCATTTTTAAAACAATCTAGCTGGGAGTGGTTCTTGCTGATATGCAATCTAAGCTAAACTGAAAAGACTGTTATGCAAGGCATGCCAAAGATTTATTCAAGAAACCAAAGAAAAAAAAGTACTATAATCAAATTGCAGACCACAGATTTCTTTAAAATTCTTTAAAACTCAAGCTCTCATGCTGAGTGATGACCCTAAACATACATAAATGATGTGAGCCATGAAGCTACTTTGAATTAGTATCTGTTTACATGTCTATTTTAATTCAATATCGGTTTACATGCCTATGAAGCTACTATGAAAAGTAGGAAATATTTAAGCATTTTCAGAATACTATTGCGGATGCAGTACACAATGAAAATACGTAACTAAAAGTTAAGTAACGAATCTGATAAAAACCAATCAAACACTTTTATATGGAATTGATTTCCCTAATCCAAATAGGAATTTGTGATCATTCTAAAACACACTAAAGAGTTATTAATATGGCATTTGACCAAGATTTCAAACTTTAAAATTACTGCCACAAACATATTAGATTTTGAAAGGTAAAATAGTTATATTACATATTCTACAACCAGCAAAGCATTTTGATATGAAGCTATCATTTTTTAATAATGAATTGGGAGGTTCATTTTCCATTTGCTCCTTAAAATCCGATTTAATAGAGTTGGAGATTATAGTATTATACAAAACAATATTTTATGGCTGAAGCCATTACAAAAATGAGAATAGAACACAAGACATAATTTTAAACTTCTATTTCAATATATAATTTGAATGAGAACATTTACATGACAAGAAGGTGAATAAAATACAACACATACTTTTATGGCAAGTTGCTTCCAATTATAATTATGAAGAATATCTACAAAAGATGTGCCAACTTCATCCGAGACAAAAACAAAAACCAATATAATGGAGATGATAATGTGAGATGAAAATAAAACAGTAAGAAGAATGCATTACAAGACATAATTTTATACCAAGCTGCTTCCAATAAGTGTACCAATTTAACCCCAAAATATGTATGGAAACCTGATGTCTACATTTAGTGGCAATAAAATGCATACCTAGACATATATGTGCATTGCTATAAATGTGGGGATGCAAGAGCTGGCTGGAGGAAATAACCTGCACATTAATAAATCACCCATTATAAAACAATCTCAAATATCCTATTTTTATAAATATTAAACTATTAATTCAATTCTTCCCAGCAACACATAACTCCGCCACACACTTGGAAACAATGTAACATCACAATAATAGGGTCCAATCAAACATGAGTCATGACCTATAAGTGAAAATCTTAAGAAGGTTGTCCAGGCTTACCTCACAAGATGTGAAACAGTGTCAAAGCCTCACCAAGATTTAGCAGTACAACAGAAAGAAAAATAAAAATCCCACTAAGATTTCAATCCCCTATGCCAGACCCTAGCTGAAGCACACATTTGGTGATGCTGCAACAAGACAATCATGGGGTCCATTCAAGCGAGACCACCATTTGACAAGATGCCATAAAGAGATGTCGTCTCATGGAATGAGTTATGTTTCATATTTCTATCAAAAATTTGGGAAATATGCTTTTGGATAATTGTTTGGCGTGAAAGCCTATATTCCTGCGAGTTTGGTAGTCGTAACCTGACAGGTTCTTGTGCCTCGTCACCAGTCCTCACCCCAGGCACGTAGAAAACTTATTTAAAAAACCCCTTCCGGTGTCTAATCCTATCTTTTATTTATAAATGGTACAATACTAGCTGCAATAGCATTGAATTCAAATGGCTCTTTGTACAGGTCTAAGCGTTGTGGCTATTGGAAGTATTGGTAAAGTAATCATCACATTTCTTAAATGCAATGTTATTTGACTGGCGTTAAAAAGTGAAGGGCACGCGATCAAATTGTCTATGCGGAGGCTTTTACTTTTACATGGGCACACAATTGTATTTATATATTAAAAAATTCCATGACTTTTGCTTGTAAACCATCACCCAAAACCATTTTCTAGCAATTAAAAACCATTTACTGGCAGTTGTTTTTAGGTGTGAGACAACTTCCGGTTGCAAGCAACCTCAAAGGGGAAGCCTATCGGCTAATTATTGGTATATTACTATTTCATTTTTTCTTATGATTTACATAACTACATAACTTTCTTATGATTTAGATAACTAATGATAAATAGATGCCCGTCTTTTTAATTAATTGAAGCTTACCTAGTAAACTCTAATCAATATTTTGAGTGAGGAGATCGTAGTCATTTTTAAATTGGGTGGCATAACTATTTGATTGCACCATTTTTTATTTTTTTTAATCAATAAAGTGTCGAAGCCGAAGGATTTATATTTAAAGTACTGAAAAAAGTAATAGCAAACAACATACAGAAAGGAACTGGTTCAAAACCCAATCCCACCAAGGGGATTGTGAACCCAGATAGAGCACCAAGGCTCAACGAAAAGTCTGAGAAAGTATAAATTTTAGGCTAGTATTAGAGCAAAAGTTGTAAACATATACAAAAAAGAGGACACTAAACCCCCAACGAACTTATCTCCTGGCTTTAATATGAAGGTGAGGTGGAGTCGTTCTCTGTGCTTGCTGCAGAGTTTGAATCTGGGCTTTCTCCCATAATACGAGAGCCACTTTCTTCCTCTTGGTCTTCCTCCAACGAGCCCGCTACCTGCACATCCTCAGCCGTCGCTTCCTCACCTTCTATTTCTTCTTCATTCTCCTCTTTTTCCTCATCCTCTTCATCATGCTCTTCCTCGGAGTCTACCTCCATATCCTCTTAATCCTCCTCATTATCTGAGGAATCTGAGCTTCCTAGGCCATCTAGTTTCTCTTGATACTTATATTGATATACCCATGGTAAGTTTTTGTTGAGATTGTCACCAAAAGGGACATTTAGGCCATCCTCAATACCAAGAAATTTGGAGAGAAAGTTAATGCCTCTCTTCATCATTGACAACCGTAGCTGGTGATCCTCCCATTCCCAACCCTAGAGTATGAAGAGGCGTTTGGGTGGACTAGCGTAGATGTTTCTTCTTGTGCCAACCGCAAAGCCTGGAAAGGGTTGTCCCGCTGTCATTACTGTGGCCAGATCCCATGGTAGTGGAGTTGTTAGGTTTGAATCTATGTTGAGAATAACGCTGTGAAGGCCCACGATGAAGCTCCCTGAGAATAAACAATCGCAGAGATCTTCTGCTAAAATTTTTGAGGCGCCTGCAACCATGATACTTGCCAAGAAGCCTGAGCAAATGTTCGAAAGAACTCTATATCTATTATTCCTATAGAGAAAATTATACCCTAGCACCTTCCTCATTGCGTGAATGACAAGAGGGTGCTTGAAATTGTAAATTTCCATGATTTGATTGGAAGTGATAGGGGTATCCGATGCAATTTGCTCAAGATCAATCCTTAGCTTGATAGGGGTATCCATTGAAAAAAATCGTAGGGTTGTTGCTCTAAGTTCTGAATATCAATAAAACAATGGAGAAAGTCTACCTTGGCCAAAATAATATAATCGCCAGCTAACTGCAGGTTGTACAAGAAGGACGTCACATATTTGACATAGCAGTCTTTAGCGTGTGTCTCACTCCTAATGTTGTGTTTCAATATAAACCTGAGAAGTGTATATTTCCTGCATTGGAGATGGTTAACATTCCCCACTTGTACCAACTTCGATCCGCAAAAAGAGATGTCAGTTGCACCTTAAATGAGAAAGAAAGTTGGAGTAGCGCCTATGCCCAAAGAGGAGTGACTGATGTGAAGCAGATTAAATGAAGGTTGTCCTTTCCATGCCAAATGAGGTTGAAGTGATTAATGAGAGGAATGTACCGCCCTCAAGGAAATTCGATGCAGAAATTTGAATGTCATTTGTTTATTCTTTAATCCATCACCTTAGCCTCAATGAATCAATTTATCAGAAGAGCAATCGACATTTATGGTTACCTGATTGGGAGTAATTAGACCTCCACCTCAAGGAAAATCAAGTCAGGGATATGAATGCCATAAATTTGTACATTATGCCAACTCCTTAACCCCAACGAACGGATTTCTCTCAATGTACAACTAGCATTTATGGCAACAAAATCTGAAAAGCTCCGTGATCCCAGTATCTAAATTGCCTACGGTGACCGTTGTAAAGGATACTCTATAGCCAAACTGATGTGACCACCTATTTTGAAATTTTCTCCTAGTGCAGCTTTATTGGCCAGATCATCAGCCTTGTAATTTCCTTCCCTGAAAACGTGATTGACCGTAATGGAATCAAATTTTTTTATTAATTTTAGAGTGACCTCCAGTATCGCGTGGAGATTCGAATTAGGAGTTGAACTAGATCTTACTGCATTAATAGTGATCAGGGAATCTCCTATTTCCAATTTTTTAGGCCCAATTCAAATGCCATAGACAATCCTGCCAATAAAGCTTTAAATTCCGCCATATTGCTTGTGCCAAGTTCAAGATATTTTGCCAATTTAGCAACCATAGAACCATCACTAGAATGGATAATGCAACCTGCCCCTTAGGGGTCTGGATTACCTTTAGATGCTCCATCAAAATTCAATTTACACCAGCCAATGGGAGGGAGCTTCCAGGTGCAATTGGCTATGAGATTGACATTTGCTTTAACACCTTTACCAATTGTTGTAGGAGTCTTTATTCCGAACCAATTTTTAAACATTTGATCATCCCAATTGGTGTAGAACTTGTGTTGTGCACTATGCAATTGTATCGGAGCGTTCATTACTTCCACTATGGAGGCTTCAATTCAGTTCAAAATTGAAGACTTATCCAAGGAGATCTCTTGAAAGATCCTTCTGTTTCTCTCTTTCCATAATTCCCATATAAGAATGGAGGGAGAGATTATCCATAAATTTCCACATAGACTTCCCTTAAAGAGCTGAGGCCACGATGAGAAGAGAGAGAGGATATCATTCGGGAGAGCTGCGAACCATCCCAGTTTGGCCCAAAGCCACTACCAACATTCAGAAGAAAAGGGGCAGGATACCAAAAGGTGGTTCATATCTTCTTCATTCTTGAGGCAAAGAGAGCATTTGGATGGTCCAAGATATCCCATTTTCTTAAACCAATTTGCTGTTAAAATTCTCCTTTGGATTGTTGCCCAAGAAAATATTCCTGCTTTGGGGAGACAGATTTTGTTCCAACAAAGCTGATTTGAGAGATGGGGGAAATGTTGAGAAGAGGATCCCGAGATAATTCTGCAACCTTATTTTACCTTATATTCTCCTATTTTGGAACCAGTCCAGATGAATTCATCTTGTTCTTCTTTAATCAGGAAATATCGAGCAGCAAGAATCTTATTCAGATGCTGCAATTTGAGAGGATTTACCTTGAGAAGATCAAAGTGTCTCCATTGCCAAGACGCAAGAATCAAATTCTGTGAACCCGGAGAGATGTAGTCCTTAACCAATGAACCCCACTTTTTAGTGCAAATCTTGCTAATACTATTTTGGCCGAGCAGGGAGTTAATGTTGGGGAAACCGCCACATGAATCATCCCAAAATCTGGCTCTAGAGCCATCCTTGATGTTCCAAGAAATGTTATCTTCAATGATGCCCCTAGATTTAGAAATGAAGTTCCATATTCTTGATCCTCTAGGAAGATCAAAGATCCTTAATACCTCTGCATCCTCCAGGTTATGAAAATACTTACCTCTGAGAATTCTCACCCATTTAAGATTCTTTTCCTTCAAAATTTTCCAATAAAGTTCCCCCCCCAAGAGCCTAGTTTTGCCATAGCTGATTCTTGATGCCAATGCCACCCATCTCAACATGTTTGCAGATTTTGTCCCACGAGATAAGAGAGAATTTCCTTTTAGAATCATTACCTTGCCAAAAATATTTCCTGAGTTTTTTAACTATGTCCAAATAGCATTCCAAGGGGAGAGAGAGGCAAGACATGAGATAAATGGGAATAACTGCTAGTGTTCCTTTGATCAGCATGATCCTTCCTACCCAAGAAAGCCATTTTGCTTTCCATGAATCTAATTTTTTATCCATTCCTTCTCCAATTGGTTTCCATGCAGAATCTGACCTGAGTGTTTTATCAATTGGTATGCCAAGATATAAACAGGGGAAGGAGCCTAATCTAAACTTCATCAACTTTCCAATGTTAAGCTGTGTTTTCTTTCTGGTGTTTAAGAAGAAAATAGTTGATTTTTCTTTATTGGGAATTTGGCCAGAAGCCAAAGCATAGGAATCCAAAGTTTTCTTAATGAAAGAGGCCTCCCTGATATTTCCATTACCAAAAAGGAGTATATCATCCGTAGATTGTTGGTGTGTAACAACTTTAACCGACGAAGTGATTTCCACTCCCTGATTGAGTCCTTGATTTTGAAGGCTGATGAATCTTCGGCCTAGAGCTTCAGCCATGATGATAAAAAGAAATGGGGAAAGGGGATTACCCTGCCTAATTCCATTGGATCCTTCAAAGAAGCCATATGGTGAACCATTGATCAAAATTGAAAAGTTTGGAGTTGAGATGCAATAATAGATGAGATTTATCCATGCTTTTGAGAACCCAAATTTCTCCATACATTTAGCTAAGAATCTCCAATCTACCTTATCATAGGCCTTCTTGATATCTAATTTTATGATCATGCTGGGTTGCTTGTTGTGTTGAATTGAATGAATAGCTTCCTGAGCAATAATAATTCCATCTAAAATTGACCTCCCTAGAACAAAGCCCGTTTGTTCCTCTCCAATAAGCTTGTTCAATACCAATTTCAGTTTGTTTTCTAGGGCTTTGGAGAATATTTTATAAATGGTATTACATAATGCTATCGGTCTAAATTCATCCATGGAGGTTGCATTTTCTTTTTTTGGGATCAGAGCAATAAAAGTTTTGTTGATTTCAGTAAGAAATCTACCTGAAGAGCGACTAGCTTCCAATGCAGCAAAAAGTTCCAAGCCCAATATATTCCAACAGTGCAGAAAGAAGCAAGGGGGGAAGCCATTCGGACCGAGAGCTTTATCCTGAGCCATGTGTAAGAGGATATCCACTATTTCCTTCTCAGTGAATTTGGCTAGCAACAAAGAATTGTCTAAATCTGAAATGAGCTTGGGGATATCCCGAAGCAAGTCATCTTGAGCAGAGAAGTGAGAGACTTCTGAGTGATTCAGTAAATTTGTATAAAACCTGGCAATTTCCTTTTGAATCTTTGATTGATACTGAGTGAGCATGCCATTCTCCATAGTAATTTGATGTATCTTGTTAATGCTGCGTCTCTGTTTGGTGCTGTTGTGGAAGAATTTTGTGTTTTTGTCTCCTGCTTCTAGACAACTCTCTCTGGATTTTTGTTTCCAAAACAATTCTTCCATTGCTAGTATTTCTTCTTGTTCTCTAAGTTCTTTTTCCAAATCATAACTCACTTTATCCATCCCATACTCCATGATGTTCTCATTAATTGCCTTCAACTTCTGCTCCATTTCTGCTTTAGATTTGAAGATGTTATTGAAGTGTGCTTTGTTCCATATGAGTAAGTTCTATTTGATGTATTTTAGTTTTGATACAAAGCAGAATAGTTTTGAACCTTTTGGCTTGCATTCTGCCCACGAGTCTTTAATTAATTTTAGGAAATTTTCATCCTTAAGCCACATGTTTTCAATTTTGAATGAGCAATGCTAAGGTTTATTTTCCCCTAAGATTTCCAATTGGATGGGAAAATGATCCGAACCTGAAGTTGGGGAGATGGAAGGTTTGAAATCGAAGGGGAAGAGAGAGAGATCCCCTTTAAAAAAGAATCTGTCTAGTTTTTCAGCTATGTTGCTAGGACCCAGCCTTTTGTTGGTCCAGGTATACTTTCCATTATCCAAGTCTAATTCCAGCAGAGATTCAAATTGTAGCAAGTCCTTGAAGTTTGATTGTGATTGAGATTCCTTTTGAGAACCTCCCATCTTTTCTGAAGAGTGGACAATGGCATTAAAACCTCATCCCAAAAGAATGTTGTCAAGTTCATGAGCCCGAAAATGAACACTCATTCTGTCCAGATTTCCAATTTCCTCCTTCGCAAATTTGAGCCATACACATTTATGATGTAGAATTTTAAGTTGGAGCCCAGACTCCTGACTTCCCCACCTATCCAATTTGAGCTCTTTTCTCTACAAGTGAAAGTGGTATGCAGTGGGTTCCAAAGTATGACAATACCACCAGAAGAACCCAGAGCATTGAACCCCTCAGAGGACCAATCTCCAAGAATTTTGGAGAATGAGGAGATTTGGTATGTGTCCATTTTTGTTTCCTGTAAAAGCACTATGTCAGGTTTGGCCATCAAAATACAACGTTTCACTATACGTTGCTTGTTAGGAGTGTTGAGGCCCCTAACATTCCATGCTAGGATCTTCATTGTGACTTGGGAAGGATCTTCCCCTTCCCTGCATTTAAATAATCTATGATTTTTGATTGAGCTTGATCCTCACCATCCTCAAATTATGTTCTTATGTGTTATAAAAAAAAATGATAAGACTCCCGTTTTTCACTTTTAATTAATTGAAGCTTACCTGGAAAATTCTAATCAATATTTTTAGTGAGGAGATCCTAGTTATTTTTTTTTATGTCGGGAGGCATAACTATACAATGGCACCACAATGTTCTTATCCTTGTCATAAAAACAAAAAAGATAAGGTTGCTGTTTTTCATGGTAGGCTGTTGTTATGTTTTTTTTGAATGGTAAAGGTCTTTTAAATGTGATATCTTGCAAGGTCTTTTACATGAATCTTATTTATAAAATATAAGTGTTTTATTTTTTGTGGTATTTTCATCTATGTATATTAAGCATTTTTTGGGTGACAAATTGTCAATAGAAGTCATTTTAAGAGATGAATAATACATGCTTATGATTGCACAAACAATAAACTCCACAAGTATGTTTGAAAACATCAATACTTTTGAACACTTGAATTTTATTGCATCTCTCATTCCTCCATTTCCAAACCCTTGCAAAGTCTTTGCAAATTTTAGCTTATCTATAGCAATTCATTGCTCCTTATAACACATCCTTTAGTCCACCTCACTATTTCCATCATTGCAAAGGAAATGCATAAATTAGAAAGTTTGTTAAGGTTTTTCCTTCACACCTCTTGCATCCACTATTATTACAACACTCTCGAGCATCACACACCTCCAAAGTTGCCATCTACTTTAAAGTTAAAGCAAGCTATTTAGGGCATTGATTGAGTTAGTCTAAAACCATTTAACTGGTTCTCCTACCCTTTATCATAAGTTTAGTTGCAAATAATTTTACGTAGGAACCACAAAAATCAAGCAAGCTTCCTTAAATTTTTTATTGTTGGTTAGGAATATGCATGGATTTTATGGTTTGAGGCACGGGTTACGGTTAGATAGCTTCCAAAATAATTTTCAGGTAACATACAATCACAAGCACAATCTTTTAGGTCTGATTATCTATGTTGAAGCTATTTGATTCATTTCCGTCTTTAAGCATTGTGGGAACCACAAAAATCAAGCAAGCTTCCTTAATAAATTATTGTTAATTGGGAATATGCATGGGTTTTATGGTTTGAGGCATGGGTTATGGTTGGATAGCTTCCAAAATAATTTTCAGGCAACATACAATCACAAGCACAATCTTTTAGGCCCCGTTTGGTTGGGGAATTGGAATTGGACTCAAAACCTGATTATCTCAAAATAGGGTTTTGAAATTCCAATTTTGCATCTTTCGGATATAGTTTGGACCGTTTGGTTGACCCAGAAGATGAATGAGTCAATCCATCTTCTGCGTTTGGCTTCCAAGTTCACAATTGGAATACACTTATTCTTCAATATTGATTAGTAGATTTCCGTTAGATTATGTGCTTGCATTCTAACAATTTGATCTTGTTTATTTATTTCATGGTATCAGAGCTTATATTAGTTGTTTGCAGGTCATTAAATTGCTACTATTGACAAATTTTCTCACCAATCCCAGTCGCATGCTGGTTTCAAACTTTGTGCGCTATCTGCTATGTGTTGTTGAAAAATCTCCCAAGTATGCAGATATTTTATGTGTTCTTAAGAGATTCTGCAGAATTTTTTTTTAATGTCGGCTTCTTATTGGAGCGGTTGTTGTGTGATTGCAGAGGTTTGGCCCATCTTTGGCCCGTTCCAAAGGTCTTTCCTGCCTGAGTGGAGACAAGCAAGTCAGAGCTCCCACATTAGACCTACGTTTAGGAGGTAGCGATCATACCACATCTATCATGGGCTTTCTACTCCATTGGCCCTCCATTGGCTCGTGAAAATTGCAGGCCCTTCCTCCATGCCCGCGCGAAGCCTCCAAACAACCACAGTATCTCTAGCCTACTCCCCATCATCAACGCCTGCCTATTCCCCATGACCTATGCCTCTGTTCAACATGCACAAAGACCGTCGTCCTGATCTTTGCATCGCCCAATTTCAAAAAAATATAAAACCAGGTTTTGAAATTGTACTCCACCTATTTGGGTGGAAGTTGGAAACCCTCATTTTAGCCCTAAATTGGAAGATGGAAACTATATTCAGGTTATTGTTTTAACACACACAACGACGGATTTGAACCCAAAACCTGGTTTTGGGCATCAAAATCCAATTCCACCCCTCAACCAAACGGGGCCTTAGGTCACATTCTATGTTGAGCCTATTTGATTCATTTCCAAATTTTAGAAATTGTTTGTCAGCATTTATTGGCCATTTCTTTAGTCTTTTTAGTTCTTGTAGCCATTTTTCATCACTAAACATTGGATTAGAGACAATTTATTAACTATTTTTTTTTTCAAATTAGCAACAAAATTTTGATTCCCATCTCATTGTGTTAATTGTACTTAATTTTTTTGCTTGGAATATTCATTTTCTTATATTGCTAGTTTAAGTAGGAAAACCACTTAGTACAATAAAATAATGAATCCTAACATGTTAGAGAATTATTTTTCATTCACATTTTTTGTGAAATTCAACACTCCAACCTTTTTTCAAATCATAGTTTTTCAAAACAAAAGTTGTCTATTTTTCTTGTGTGGCTGTTGTCATGAACCAAACTCCAAGTTAATTGGGAAGAAAAATATTGGTGTTTGGCTAACTTGTTCTCCACTTCCTTTGATCTAAGCTTATGATCATCCTATTACCTCCCCTATTTAATCTACTTGACTTTCACAACACTTTTATCTACTCTTCCCAACATTTAGAATAGACACCTCAATACTTATTCAAATCCTTCAATATCCGTTCATTTCCTTCCCCTTACCTACTTTTGACTCTCACCAATGCTTGTCCTTTTCATCCTTTCCCTATAGCTTCTCTCCTTCCCCTAACTTTTCATCGTGCCAACTTTTTTAATCCTTACTTCTATTGCAAACTCTTCTACGTTCATTGTTGAATTCTTGAACACATGATTTCTTTTTGGCACATGTTATCCTTTTCCCTTGACATTCTCATGGACCCTCTCAATTCTTACCCAATCGTCACCCACTATTGACATCTATTCTCATCATCAAGACACACTTATATCCTCTTGTGCATACCACTTTTTATATTTCTTGCATTTTCACTCCCCATTCCTCCCATGTATATTGATGGTTCTATTCCCTCTTCCATTTTCTTAAAACAGGTTTAGACCCTATGGAGTCGCCAAGGCAGGATACGGGTGAATGTACTTCTTTACACCCTTCCCCCTTCCCTTCTCTTCTCTTAAATGTTTATTCATTCTTTGTTAATTTGACTCGTATTTGGTTGTGAATTGATTTGATATTAGGGTGGAGCATTTTGAGTCATCTAGGTGAGACAACAAGAGTTTGCATTAACCTAAGCATTTGTTTGAACATTGTTACATTGTTTGTGAACCAAAGAAGATTGTTCACAAAGAAGAGAAGGCACAAGAAACAATTGAACATTTGTTGCAGATTTAGTTTATGTGTTCAAGCACAACTTAAGGTCATTGATGCTACACAACATAGAATAGCAATGGTGATGGCAGATGTAGAAACCAAAAATTGGTCATTGCATTTGATCAATTTTATCCCAATTTTTTATATTCTTAATATTTTATATCGATTAAATAAAATAGTACTTTTATTATTTAATTAACATTCACCCCATCTTAATCTTTGTTCAAATTAATTTCATCCATTACCCCTAAGTCCTAGCCTAAGGTAATTAATTTATTTTAATTATTTTCCTATCACTACCCTTAACCACATCTCCAAAATTAAATAAATAAATTTAATAAATTTATTTAATTTTAGGGATGGGGTTAAGGGTAGTGATAAACAAGTTCTAGGGATGAGGTTAAGGGTAGTGATAGACAAATAATCAAAATTTATTTATTTATTTAATTTTAGGGATGGAGTTAAGGGTAGTGATAGACAAATAATTAAAATTAATGAATTGCCTTAGGCTTGGACTTAGAGGTAATGTATGACATTCCATTTTTTTTATTATCATTTTTAGTTGTTATCTTGTCCATCACATAGATATCTTTTTGCATCTATCTATCTATATTAAAATTTTTTTTTTTGCTCTCTCTCTCTCTCTCTCTCTCTCTCTCTCTCTCTCTCTCTCTCTCTCNTTTTTTTTTTTTTTCTCTCTCTCTCTCTCTCTCTCTCTCTCTCTCTCTCTCTCTCTCTCTCTCTCTCTCTCTCTCTCTCTCTCTCTCTCTCTCTCTCTCTCTCACACACACATTTAGTTCATCATATTTTTTTATTATTATTCTTAAAAAATTGCATACTCACATTTACTTTTATATATAAATATTTGTTCACATTTTATTATTATTTATATAACTCTTCATTTAATTATGAATAAACTTCATTGTCATATTTATTTAGGTTCATTATTATATATACTTGCATACTCACGTTTTCATATATACATAAATACTCGTTCACAGATTTTATCATTTATATAGCTCTTCATTTAATTATGAATAAACTTCATTATTATATTTATTTATGTAGGTCCATTACCATTTATATCTTTATATTTTTTCTATATCATTTATATTATTTTTTAAAATCATTTTATTTCATATTTTGCATATTCATTAGTGATTATGTTTTATATATTTTCTTGTTTTTCTCATACTCCTCTCTAAGCTTTGTTTTTGTAAGTCTTTGTTTTTTTGTTTCTAGTTTTATTCATATCACCTTTCCACTCTTCTTTATTCACTTTGATCCCCTTCCTTTTTTTTTTTTCATTCTTAATTTTAGTATTTTTTCTTTCTTCTTTTTCTCCATTCTTTATTTTTTCTTTTGTTTTATTGTGTTTCTTTGCAACCACATACCTCCTTTATTATATTTTTTATTTCATTCTCAATATTTTTGTGTTTTTTCTTTCTCCTTTTTCTCCATTTTTTTTTTCTTTTGTTTGTCTTTCTCTTGAACTACATACCTATTTTATTTCTCCACTTTCTTCTCCATTTATACCTGACGTTTGCAACTACCAATATATTATGTTTCCTTGGCTCTCTTCATCTTGATGACGGATCATGAAGTGTAATCTGAAATGTTGATGCTAAAATCTTACACAATTTAATCCAAAAACTACTATATAATCTTCATGGAATCCTCCCTTAGACTTGCACATTTTTAATCCATGATTAAACCACTCCAAATCTTTCTCTAGCCACCTTGTCCTCCCCTCATTTATTTTTCTTCTTTTTGAAAAAGACCTTGTTGACCTCTAAAGATTGTGTTTAGGGAGGGCAATCCAAGATCTTAGAAGTTAACTATTTGGATTTTAGGGGGATGAAAACGAAAGAGAGAGTAAATATAAAGCAAATCTACAAAGGTGATGCATTAGAATGCAAAACTTTTACATCACTTCAAATCTTTTCCCATTGTAAAGCATAGTGTGACTGAAGATCATGACATTGTAGGTAATGAAAAGTGTACAAACATGATCACATTACCCATTTATTTATGCTACCCATCACAAAAGCTGGGAATAACTAAGCAACAAATCACCTCATTCATCAAATTATATAGATCAAAGTGAACCAGGATATTCAAGATATCCATATTTATCACGAGTATCGTGAGGGTAACCAAGTTGCGGATAATCTAGCTAACGAGGGTGTTAATTCCCATCATGGTTTATATTGGGAATCCATGGATCATATCCCAATGGATTTGAGTTGAATCTTGCGTAATAATACAAATGGGTAGCCATTTAATTCATAACTTGGAATTATTGCCCCTGTACATGCAAAGGCATGGTGACATACTAGGTCCTTTAATCACCCAACAAATGAGTTTTATTTTCTATTTGCTTCTTCTTTCGTGCCTAGTTTTGCATACCTTTCCTGTCATTTCAATGGTTGAGGAGAGAAATAGGATGGAGCCCATTGTGCATGAAAGGTGACAAAACATTCAGCCTGTTTGGAGTGTTGTTTCTGCTGGTGGTCTAACTCTCTACATTGAGAAACTTCATGGGATAGTGCCCTAATCATTGAGGCATTTGTTGAGGGTTGGAAGGATGACATTCTACAAGCTTATGTGATGGAGTTTGTGATTAACGAGGAGTTGGTTGCGCATGTCTCTAATATGACAAGTGGTGGCTCCAAATTCTATAGGGAGAAGAAATCAGCTTCGGAAATGGTGGACCTTTTTTTGTCCTCCAAGGCGAGTGAGAGAAAGCTCGTAAAAATACTGATAGGGGTTATGATCGTCTTCTCCTTCTGTTATGAATGTCTTTCCCTTCCGAAGCCATGACAAGATGTTACTAAGGTGATTATGCAATATGCAACTCTTGACAGAAAATTTGGAAGTATTTTCAACTATCATTTCATTATTTTGAATCACTTCTGCCATGATAAGAGTATTTTGATTCCTTTTTATCTTGCTTCTTTCATTAATCATAGTTTTCTTTCTCATAAGAAGAAGCCCTCTTCCTCTATTTTTCATGAGGGGCTTATTTTACTTATCATGGAATATGCTAAATCTCTTCAAATAAAAAATGCCCTCCTATTTCTAGGATTGAGTTTAAGAAAAATACTAGGGTTCATTATGATACTTCTGGTATTGATCATATGATGATGTTGATTTGGATGGGGATCAAGTATATCATATGTTGAAGAAGAAACAGAAGACCCCCTTGCATCCTTCTATCTTTATGCCTTCTTCTCAGAGGAAGAAAATTGTGTCCTTGGATGAGGATGATTTGGATTATGTGTCCTCTCATGATTTTGTGCTAATTCCTTCGAACCTAGTGTAGAAAAGAGAAAGGTGAGTGCTAAGCCTAGTAGGTCCAAGTTGAAATGTAACGCTAATCCCTCTAGCTCTCCTTCAAAGGGTTTTAGCTTGCCTATTCAGAAGAAAGATACTCCTCCTTCCATCTAGGTGGTTCCTGATGATAAGGGTTTTATTAAGCAGGATAAGGATTTTTCAGGTTGAGATTCCCTTGGTTTTAGGGAAGGACACCCCTATTGAAAAAGACTCCACTATCTAGGAAAGCTCCCATGTCAATGCTAAGGTCAATAATTTTTTACATAGTCAGCAGGTTCTTCTGGAGTCAATTTTTTCTGAGATTCATGCTTTGAAGAATAGTTCACTTTCTACTCAAAAGTTGGACGATATGCTTGCCAACACTTGTACTTTAGCGAAGGGTATTAGTGATCTTAAGCAAGATCATGAGGAGAAAATCTCCAGTTTGGAGAAGAGATTTAATGCCATTCAAAAAAAGCTTACTAAAATTGTGAATGTGAGTAAAACTACTTTGTAGGTAGCCATTGAGGGCTTGCAAAAGCTCAATGAGCAGGCTGATGTCGTTCAATGTCTTTCAAAGGGTAATTCTCTAGCCACTAGTTCCAAAACCATTCTGTGTGATACATGGAATACGAGGATGAAGAACAAGAATAAAACAAAGTACAAGGAGCACAATGTGCACATTGATTCAGAGACCCACTTGGACAAGCTGAGTCTTACCACGAGATTAAGGAGCAAAAGTAAGGCTGCCAACCCTCTCGACAATGTCTTCAAGAAGGTTAAGGATATCAATGTTGATATCACCAGGAAATGAAGAACTAGCTCAGGCTTTGTAGTCTGTTTAGGGGTTTTTCGCCCTTTTTTTGCTTTTTTTTGGCATATGGGTCATGTCTAGTTATGTTATATGTTTTGTCTTTTTGATAGGATGACTGTTCATGTTATTTAAACTTGGGTTTCTGGTCCTCGTAAAATCAATTTTCCTCTAATCAAAAACTATTTTTGGCTAACTTTAATCGAGGCACATGATACATGCACGATTACACTCTCATATGAAAAGAGCCAACCCACACCTCTATGTGGGGGAAGCCATACGACACTAGATACGATCTTTCTCACCTCATAAAACACAAAATAAAGCTACTACAAGATGTTGCATAAGTTCACAATAGATGCTTGGAGTTGAAGCATGATGCCTTGATCTTCACTTCATGTCGGGATGCTGTGAACTATGCATTCTAATCTTCTTGTGGTCCCTACTTTCTAGAGATGGAAAAAATTTTAATCATTAAAATATCATCATTATTCATTTTATTTTATAATTGAAGAAGTTATTTAATTTAATCATTTTGGGACAAGTTCTTAATGGTGTATTTTTAACAACTTTTTAATTAGAAAAAATCAATGAAAGATTTTTGAAACATAGAGAATACCTCAACAGGATGACTGTTCAGGTTATTTAAACTTGGGTTTCTGGTCCCCGTAAAATCAACTTTCCTCTAATCAAAAACTATTTTTGGCTAACTTTAATCGAGACACATGACGCATGCATGATTACACTCTCATATGAAAAGAGCCAACACACACCTCTATGTGGGGGAAGCCATACGACACTAGCTAAGACCTTTCTCACCTCATAAAACACAAAACAAAGCTACTACAAGATGTTGCATAATATCACAATAGATGCTTGGAGTTGAAGCATTATCCCTTGATCTTCACTTCATGTCGGGATGTTGTGAATTGTGCATTCTAATCTTCTTGTGGTCCCTACTTCGTGGAGATGGAAAACATTTTAATCATTAAAATATCATCATTATTCATTTGTGATAACAATATACGGGTTCATCATACATTCTTGTGCAATCAATCATTAACATTGTATAATCAAGCTAGCTTGAAACAAATAGATGCACCCCATAGATCTTGACACATGCCTTATAGCATGTGCGAGGGCATGTAAATGACACGTGCAACAAGTAAAGCACATGTGAGAGTTGAAAAGGAGTATCAGAGTAAGCTTCGGTGGATGGAGATACATGGCTAAACAACGAGAAATCTTGATGTTGTGAACATTGCCCCCTAGAAAGTGCATGAGAGCGATATATGGAAAACGCGGGACAGGGTTTTAAAAGTTAAAGGGGACCGTGAAAAGGGCATGACCTTCCTAGGCACAGGGGATGACGCTTGACTGTAGATTTTCTTGAGCTTTGAGCAAGCTGATGAATAGAAAATGGGGTCCCAAATTTAGCGTGATCTACATGACGCATGTTGTGAAAAACTACATAAAAATCTACCCAAGAAGTGATGAGGGAATTCATGCATCCGTTACTTAGGTTTATGAAACGAGATTTTTTAAAGGCTCACCAAAGATAAAGATGTTTTTTTAACAAGAATTCACATAAAGGTAGATCTTCATGTAATAGCATGCAAATCTTCCAATCATTTTCGTGTGTACATCATAATTCATTTTCTATTTCTTCTCCATGATGAATAAAGTAGAAGCTACATCTTCATTAAGTTATATAATTGGGTTCATTCATTATAGCCAACCGGGACAAAGCTTTATTGTTAGATAGGTGCTCATAGTTTGACAAGTATATTTCGTTGATTCCAACCTAGTATAGCTCTAGTGCTAAGTGATCATCCATAGCCCTGATAGTGTTGCTCGTACCACTTGAGTGCAAATAATTTTTCCATTTTTATTCATTCATAAGATTTTTTTGTGTCTTTTACTTTTGCGCATTTTAAATCTACTAACAATGAAGTTAAGATGTCAGGTTGGAAATCAAAGTGGTAACAAAGGAAACCTTAATATTTTTCACTTGAGGCACAAGACTTTATTGTATTTCCTCCAGTGGAAGCATTAAACACTTGTTATTATTGTTGAGAAGTAGTGCCTCATACTTGCTGGTAATTTGTTTCGCTTTGCGAATTGTATGTTCTAAACTCTGTCGAAGAATAGCTTCATCAAAGAATCCTTTTGCAATCTATCGATAGTGTAATTTATTCTATATGCTGTGTCGAGTACATGTGGGATTGGTTCTTCGAAAGTTGACTATCGATGAAGTGGGAACGACCGTGTTTGATGTGTTATCTTCTCGATTAAATCTGAGCATTGGACAAAAACATAATGGGTGCACCAGAGTCTTGTTTCGAAGGAATAAACATTAGTTTGTTCGACGAAATGTTTGTCGAAGGAAACTAGACATCGAATAAGACTTCGAAAGGATAACTTAAAGTTATTTTCCATCGATAGGTTTTGTGTCGAGGAAGCTTTGTGTGCTCTATTCGATGAATGACGACGCTAACTGTCATGTGTATGACATATGCATTTCAGTGGAGATTTATCATGAACGAACCAAAAAGGAATTTATCGAAATTATTTTTGTTTGATGTTGAAGAAACGTTGATGAGGATTGACAATGGGCCTAGGTGGACAAAGTAGACATGCTGATTGGTCAGGATGGAAGACTTATGCGTCATTTCAAAGAGGAATCAATGACTGTTGGAATTACCCGAATCTGTAATGAACCAACAGTGAGTTATTTCTGATGCAGGTTCCATGAGAGATGATTAATCGAGTGGCATTGCAGAGTGGAAATAAGTTTTATCAAATATCACAGAAGTTTGTATTTTGTATGTAACACGATTTACTGTAATACAAAAAGACTTGAATTTAGTGGTGAGTTTTTTATCCGCAAGGATTTTCCCACATAGATCTTTGTGTTCATTATGTCTAATTGTTTTCAATGTAGTGTTCTTCAAATTTAGTGCTCATCTTAATGCTCTGAAATTTTTAGAAAGGTCACAATTGCTTACATCCCCTATAAATTGACATTAGGAAGGCATTTCCACACCATTTCTTTCCTTACAAGTGGTATTAGAGCCTCGACAGCTATGTTTTCCTTATTGGTTAGGGTTGATTTTTGTGTTAATTTGGTAAAGTGGGAGTTTAGCAGTGAGTTTATTTTTCATTATTGTAGATTGAGATGACAGGCACTTCTGGAAGGATAGATGTTGAAAAGTTCAATGACTCAAACTTTGAGTTGTGGAAACTTAAATTGGAAGATATGTTGTTTGATCGAGATCTCTATTTTTCTGTGTCTGGAGTCAAGCCTTTAGGCATGAAGCAGGAGGACTAGGGGTTAGTGGATCAGAAGGCTAGAGGACTAATAAGGTTGAGCCTTGCAAATTTGTTATGTTGAATGTCCATGAGGAGAATTCAACACATTCTTTGTGGAAGAAGTTAGAGGATATTTATCAGGGAAAATCCTTGGTGAATAAACTCTTTTTGAGAAAGAATCTTTATTCTTTGAAGATGGATGCAGGATCATCTATATCAGATCATCTAAATACATTCAATACGGTGATTGCACAATTTACATCTGTTGGTGTAACTATCAGTGAATAAGAACGTTATATGTTCCTTGCCTGATTCATGGGATCACTTGGTGATGGCTATTGAGAATACCACTACTCAATTCAAGTTGGATGAGGTAGTTGCTGCACTTTTATCAGAGGAGATGTAGAAGAAGTCTTTTGAGGTGGCCAAATAAGCTCTTGCTATTCAAGGTATAGATCGAAGGAAAAAATTAAGAAGAAGGACAATAAGTCCAAATCAACGTCAAAAGAGAGATCAAAATCTGCAAGGAAGAAGCTCAAGGCCAAGTGTTGGAACTGTGGGAGGAAAGGTCATTTTTCGAAAGGATTGCAAAGAAGAGAAGAAGAAGAAAACTACTTCTAAGACTGAATCTTCTCAGAGTGATGCAGACGCCTTTATAACATCATTGACGATTCCTACGTCTAATGATGTGTGGTTGGTGGATTAAGGGGCATCATTCCATATGAAATCTCATAAAGAATGGTTCTCGAAGTATGAATGATATGATGGTGGAAAGGTGTTCCTGGAAAGTGATACCACACTGGAGATTGTTGGAAGAGGAAGAGTCAAAATCTAGTTTCCAGATGGCAGAATAAAGGGAATAGATGAAGTTCCTCATATACCAGGTTTGGCTCGCAATCTACTCTATGTTAGTATGCTGAATGATGCTAGAGTTCAGGTAACATTTGTGCATGGTGGTTGTAAAATGACTAGAGACTCTATTGTAGTGGCTAAGGGTGAACACATTGAGACTCTTTATAGATTAGATGCCAAACCTGTATGCTACAATAGTGTTTCTATAAAGTCTGAAAAAGACACTATGATGACACATGATGTAAACTCTATGGAAGTCAAACTTCCAATAGAGAAGACAATGCTCTGGAACTATAGGCTTGGTCATATTGGTGAGAAAGGTTTAAAAAACTTGAAGAATAAAAATATGGTTGATGGGCAGGTTGATTGTAATCTTGAGTTCAAATTTTGCAAACATTGCATATATGGAAAACAAAATAGTGTTCAGTTTTACTCTAGTTCACAAAAATCTTTTGGTGTGTTGGTCTATATTCACTATGATGTATTTGGTCCTGTGGATGTACCTTCTCTGTCTAAATCTAGATACTATGTATCATTTATAGATGATTATTCAAGAAGGGAATTTATTTACTTCTTAAAAAGTAAATAAGAAGTGTTTAGTCAATTTAAGGAATTTAAGAATCTTGTTGAAAATTAGACTGGAAGAGAGATTAAATGTTTAAGAACATAAAATGGTGGTGAATTTTGCAATGCAAAATTTGACAAGTTCTGTGTGGATCATGGAATTAAAAGGAATTAGACTGTGCCCTATACTTCACAACAAAATGGAGTAGCTAAAAGGATGAGTAGGTCTTTGATGGAGAAAGAAAGAAGCATGTTAGGTTGTGCTGGTCTAGAGCAAACGTTCTGAGCTGAGGCAGTGGCTACAACTTGTTATTTACTGAATCGGTCTCCTACTACAACACTGGCTGACAAAACACCTATGGAAGCATGGTCTGGTAAGAAACCTTCTATAAGACATCTACGTATCTTTGACTGCGAGGCATATGCTCATATGCCTGGGGAAAAAGATCAAAATTAGATAACAAAGATGTAAAATGTATCTTCATTGGCTATGGTATTTGTGTGAAGGGATACAAGCTTTGGAATCCGCTGACTGAGAAATTTTTGTACAACAAGAGCGTTGTCTTCCACGAACTGAAACCTATCTCAGTAGATATGCAATCAAAGAAGATAGAAAATGAGAAAGAAGTAGTTGAAATCCCTTTAGCTTCTAAAAGGGAGGAATTACAAATTTCAAATGTTTATGAGCATGAGAACCCAAATGTGCTTGAAGATGAGGAGAGCTAGTACATCTATGAAAGCTCAGAGGAACATGACCAACAACCTCTTGAACCTCCACCACAGGAAGCAAGAAGATCTACGCGAGAGAGGTCACATCCTGATAGGTATGGCTATTCACCAGAGATGTTTAATTACTCTATGTTGAATGTTAATTGTGCCTATTCTTTTCTTACTGATGCTGATGAGCCTAGGACTGTGAAATAAGCGATTAATATGCCTGATTCAGATTCTTGGTTGGAAGCCATGAATGATGAAATGAAATCATCAGCCAAGAATGGAACCTAGAATCTGGTACCCTTGCCTAAAGGTAGAAATCCTGTGGGCTTTAAGTGGGCATTTAAGAAAAAGTATGGTTTGGATGGCAATATTGAAAAGTACAAGGCAAGACTAGTTGTAAAGGGGTATTCTCAGAAGGAAGGAATTGAGTATGGGGATTTTGTTTTCTCCTGTAGAAAAACTGACATCCATTAGATTTCTATTGTCACTTGCAACAACGTATGACCTTGAGATTGAGCAAATGGATGTGAAAATAACATTTCTTCATGGTGACCTTGAAGAAGAAATCTATATATCCCAGCCAGAGCACTTTGTGGAAAAGGTAAAGAACATCTGGTATGTAAACTTAAGAAGTCTCTTTATGGTTTGAACAACTTCCTAGAATGTGGTATAAAAAATATGATACATATTTTTTGTCTTTGGGATTTGCGAGATCTAAATGTGATCACTATGTATATTATAAAGTTGAAGATGACCAAATACTTATTATTTCTCTATATGTAGATGATATGTTGATAATAGGCAAAGTAAGAGTATGATCTTAGAATTTATATCTCAGTTGTCTTTTAAATTTCAAATGAAATACTTAGGAGAAACAAAGATGGTGAGCGAGAGAGAGAGAGCGGAGCGGGTGACCGGAAGCCAACGTCAGAAGGCACTAATTTGAATCTGGCTTTGGGTGGGAAATCTTCTGGCTCAGGATAGAGCGATCAGAGTACCTTCTAGGGCCAGGGTATCGGCCAAGGTACCAAGGATGCGACATGTGAAGGGGTCCCACGGATTCGACAGCCGGACCCAGGAGGAAACCATGGGTCTGCACCTAAAAATAGTGAGATGGGTGCGGCTAGGGCCCCACTGGGGTGGTGGATTAATCTTTTCGGAGTCAAACCCTCTGGTAAGTCTCCTTTCCCAAATATCAAGCTCGTTTCAAACAAAGATAAAGGGATCTATGCTTTAGAACTTCCATCTGAGCTTATAGATCATAATATTTTGAGCATGGCTGCTACTCTGGTGGGTAAGTTCATTGGGTCCAGACCCAATATTGAAATAGTCAGAACCTTTGTTAAAATCAAATGGGATATTAAAGGTTAGGTTGCGGTAACGGCAATGGCAAAAGGTTTCATGTCTTTTGAGTTTTCTTGTCTAGAGGACCTGCCAAAAATCCTCTGTGCTGGGAATTGGTCAATAGGCAGATCTACCCTTATTCTGCAAAAATGGACCTCTAATCTGGATCTCAAAAAGGACTTTCAGACCCAAGCTCCCGTTGGGGCGTGAATTCCTGAGTTGCCTCTGGAGTATTGGCATGAGGATGTTTTTGAGGGCATTGCAAGATCCTTCGGGGAGCTGCTATCTATTGACCCTGTTACAACAACAAAGAAGCGACTCACTTATGCGAGGATTTGCATTGGAGTTGATGTGGACCAAGATATGCTTGAATCCATTTTTTTCCAATCCAAATTGGGAAGAAGAGTGCAAATGATTGAATACAAGAGTGTCCCTTTTCCCTGTTTCCACTGTAAGAAAACCGAACATAAAGCTAATAGATGCCCAATGGCCATGGCAAAGGAAACTTCTCGGAAGGAGTATATTAAACAAGGCAAGAGGCAGGATGACCAGACCTTGCATAAGGACCTCTTATACACAAAAAAAATCTGGATAGAGAAAATCCTGAGTGACAAGTTACAACTAAAGAAAATCCCGCAAGGGATTCTTTCTGGTGAGAGCCGGGAAAGGCACATAGAACAACTGTCTTTAGAAAAGGCTATATCAACAAAGAAGGAATCAATAGCCCTCCCAGATATTGACACAGAGGGTGAAGTAGTTGTAGTTAGCCAAACACAGATGGGGGACGATAAGGGGTCATATGACAAGGAGAGTAGGGAGCCTTCTATAGAGGGGGAGACAGATGAGGTCAGTATTGACCTCTCTCTTGTCCCTGACACATAGGAAGAGGGGAAATTCGAGATGGGTAAGGAACCTAACCTCTCCCAGCTTCCAAATGAAAGCAGCAACGATCTCCTTTCACCAAGGAAAATTAGCAGGTTCATGGAAATGGTTTCCTCCTCTACACCAGGTCAAATCTCAAGAATGGAATCTCTTTTTGACAGTTACAAAGATGTATCAAAGGACAATGAGGGAGCATGGATAACAGTGAAAAATAAAAATAGCAGAGAACCATCCCCAGCATCACCCGCATCAACAAGAAGCAGGGCTAAAGCAGACACAGGAAGTAAGTCAAACACACCTGGTAGGAAGAGTATGTCTCAAATTAGAAAGGAAGAATCAAAAAGAAATATTGCGGATGGGTACCAGAGGACCATCCAAGAATCACTTAAGAAAGTATGAAGATCATATCCTGGAACATCCGTGGGCTAAACAGAGCCCATAAACAAGAAATCATAAGAAACATGATTAGAGACCACAGACCTGATAATTTTTTGATACAAGAGACTAAAATGAAAAAGGATAAAGTTGCAGGCATTTCTTTTGGCAAAAGTATGAGGAGCGTGGCATCAGATTTAGACGGAGCTTCTAGAGGCCTTCTGATGCTTTGCAAGGATAACCTTAATGCCCAAGTCACATGGAACGAGGGCAATATCTTACTTATGCATTTCACTAATTCATCTTCTCAGGAGGGATGGGCTATCATGAACATTTATGCACCTAACACTAAGATCACAAGACTCGCTTTCTGGGACAAGATTCGTATTCTTTCTTCCAAAATTACTGAACCAAAAACTATTATTATGGGGGACTTCAATACACCCCTTCTGGAATCAGAAAATTTTGGGGGCTTGCCACTGGACCTGGACAGTAGAGAACATCTGGAAAGTCTAATTAATGACCTGGCTCTTGTTGATGTGGAATTAAGGGGGGGCACTTTCACCTAGTCAAACAGACGTATGGGTAAAGAGTGCATTCAAGTCCACCTGGACAGAGCCCTCTTCTCTATGGACTGGATGAATCTGTATCAGTGTCACCTTTCCTCTTTGGCAAGGTTCGGATCAGATCACTCTCCGATTGCCCTTAATATGGCTTATCTTAATAGGAAAAAGGCCTTCCCCTTCAGATTTGAAAAGATGTGGACCACCCACCCCAACCTCCTATCTAAGATCAAGGACTGGTGGGGCATAGATGTGGATGGGACCGCGCAGTACATAGTGGCTAAGAAGCTCAAAAACATCAAAATGGAGATCATAAAATGGAACAAGAGAGAATTTGGTAATATCTTCCAAAATAAAGATAGGATAAAATCTGAGCTGGCTATGATCCAAGAAGAGATCCAAATACATAGGTATGATGATGACAGAATCAGGGTTGAAAAAGACATTTTGACAGATTTGCATAACATTGTGATTAAGGAGGAGATGTACTGGAGGCAAAGGTCTAGATCTATATGGTTGAAAGAGGGGGATAAAAACACCCGGTTCTTCCACCTATCTACCATGAAACATAGGACAACTAATAGAATCAAGGCTATTAAGAAAGGGGATCAGAATTTGGAGGAAGACAAAGAGATTGCAAATGAGGCTATTAGGTATTTTACTCAAATCCTCTCAAAAGAGCTTAAACTCAACTTGAATGATCAGGAGGCTATTCTTCAATCTCTCCCTAAGGTGATCTCAGAAAGCCAGAATAAGAGCATGGTGGTGATCCCGGATCAGGCTGAAATTCATAGAGTGGTCTTTTCTTTACCAGGGGAGAAAGCCTCGGGCCCAGACGGGTTCCCTTCTTTCTTTTTCCAGAATTATTGGGAAATTATCAAAGAAGACATCATCAAAGCAGTCTAGGAATTTTTTTGTGCCAAAAGCCTTCTCCAGGAGATCAACACCACTTTCCTTGTCCTCATCCCGAAGATCCCAGGAGCGGATTCTTTTGATTGTTTCAGGCCTATTAGTCTGTGTAGCTCTTTTTATAAGATCATCTCCAAAGTCTTAACTCTCAGACTTCTTAAGACCGTCCCGGCTCTGATAGCTCCCCAACAATCGGGTTTTGTCCCTGGAAGGCAAATTCTGGACTCAATAATGGCGGTGCACGAGGTGATTCACTCTTTGGAAGAAGGCAAGAGGGAAGGCTTCCTGCTCAAACTGGATCTCTCCAAGGCTTATGATAGGGTTGACTGGACCTTCCTGAGCAACATTATGGGGGCCTTTGGTTTCAATGGAAAGGTCTTAAAGATCATTTCCCAGCTGATTACTACCCCGTCTTTCGCTATTTTGGTGAATGGATCTGCCTCAGAATTCTTCAAATCCTCTCGAGGACTTCGGCAAGGGGACCCCCTCTCCCCTATCCTTTTCATCATCTTGGCTGATTTCTTAGGAAGGTTTATTCAGGTACATAGAATTAGGGGGCTAAGACCCTCTTCAGGTCCTTTCACTTTTACTCACCAGCAATTTGTTGATGACACTATTCTGGGGGGGGAGTCTTCGGTGAAGGAGGCTAGAAATGTAAAGAAAATTCTCAATTCCTACTCCAGCGGTATGGGGCAGCTTATTAACTGGAACAAGAGCTCGGTTTTCTTCATCAACACTTCAGAGGACAAACAAAGGAGAATGGCTGGTATACTAGGCTGTGACATTAGCTCCTTCCCTGCTTCCTATCTAGGCCTTCCACTTGGAAGCAAACCCCCACAGGCTTTCTGGGGAGGCCTTATAGATAGATTCAACAGGAAATTGGCAGGTTGGAAGGGCATCACCCTGAGTCTGGCTGGGAAAATCACTCTGATTCAATCCACACTCCAGAACCTCCCTACCTATGCTCTTAGCCTATTCACTATCCCTGCAAAGGTGGCTGACACTCTGGAAGCCATCCAGAGAAAGTTCCTATGGGCAGACAAAGATGGAAACAAGAAATACCCATTGGTGTCCTGGGATAAGGTATGTAAACCAAAAAAATATGGAGGCCTAGGGATCAAACAGCTGAAGCAGTTCAATAGAGCTTTGCAAGGAAAACAGATGTGGATAATCTTCAATTCAATATGGGAATGGAGGGACATCATGAAAGAAAAATATGCAGCCAACTTAACCTTCAAACAATTCATTAGCAAAGACTCTGACCCGAAGGGTATCCACATTTGGAATGGCACTCTGAGGACCAAAGGAGTAGTGACTGCAAAATTGAGATGGAAAGTGGGTAATGGCAAGAAGGTAAATTTCTGGCATGATGACTGGCTCAGACAGGGACCTCTGTGGAATTTGGAGCCTTTCAACAAATGGACTGAACATTGCATTGACAGGTTTGGTAGCAGAGTCATTGACTATAGAATTAACAATAAATGGGTCAATCTCACTGAGGTGTCCCAAGATCTTAAACCCCTTATGGTATATCTGGGGCACACTCCCCTTTCTCGTAATGAGGATGTCCTAGTTTGGGGGGAGACCAAGGATGGAAACTATACTGTGGCATCAGGATATGCTTCGATGCATATCCCTGAAGTTAACATATTCTTTTGGACTTTGCTTCAAAATCGGATCTTGACAGTGGAAAATCTTATTAAAAGGGGACACTACATTCCTAATAGATGTATCCTTTGCAAAACTCAAAGTGAAAACGTCGACCACCTTTTTATCTACTGTGATTTTTCCAGGAAGATATGGCATCATTTCCTAGGTTTTTTTGAGACATCCTGGTGCTTTCCTAATACCACCCTTGATCTTTTTGAGCAATGGCAACTGGGGGGGAGTGGCCATCATCTCTGGAGTTGGGCTATGCCACACATCTGCTGTGGGTTGTGGAAGGAACAAAACAATAGAATATTTAGGGAACAGATCACCTCGGTAAAGGCTGTAGCCCAGAAAATTGCTAATGCACTTAAGGAAAACTACACCATTAGCAAAGGAAACAACACTTCTAATCACTCAAAAGGACTAAACAACATCAACAAAAGGCTTGGCTGTAGATGGTCTTTACCACCGGAAGGGTGGTTCAAAGCTAATTTTGACGGGGTAGCAAAGGGGAACCCTGGGAAGGCAGGGGCAGGAGGAATCATTAGAAACTCGCATGGCAAAGGAATTGCAGCTATTTCAGCACCCCTGGGATCACAGACCAACCACTATGCCGAGGCTAGTGCAGCACATCACACTCTCAAGCTTGCCAAGGAAATGGGTATAAAGAAATTATGGGTGGAAGGGGACTCAAAAAATATAATTGACTGTCTTAATG
>MU224194.1:31641-43792 GCA_018584345.1 Thuja plicata | reverse complement strand
CCTTCCATGAGGGCTTACTTCTTTTAATCTATGAGTATTTCAAATCCCACACTCGGGGTAAGGAAATTCAAGACAAGGTGGAAGGGGTTTCTGAGGGGGATTCAGAGGAGGAATACATTCCCTCTGAAACAAAGGATAGCAGAGACATGCACTCTGATACAGAGGAGGAACACTCTATTCAAAAGAAGACAATAAAACACAGAGCTAAAAAAGAAATTTTAAAACAACACATTGAGGTCTCTTCAGATAAGGAATACAATGAGGAAGAGGAAGGCATGGAAACAGGGCAGGAGAGTGCAAGAGAGGAAACAACTCTGAAGAAGAAAGGGAAAAAGAAAATAAAAAGAAAGATCACTATCAAGATTTTGACTCAGAATGAAGACGATAACTCGGGGAAGAGGACAACGAGATCCAAAAGAGTCAAAGTGGAAACAAAGGAGGAAAAGTAGGCCAAACAGAATGAGGCACAAGAAGAGAAAGATGACAAAGAGGAGTGTCAGGGAATGGAAAATGAAGAGGAGAATATCAGCCAGAGCTTTGCTGAGTATGGTGAAGAACACTATACCTGTAGTATTACAGGTAAAAATAAGAAAGTAGTTTGGAGAAACTTCGACTCGGTCTCGGCCAAAATGGGTATTAAGAGAGAATTGGTAAAAACCTTGGTAAAGGAAAATAAAGAGGGAAGAATACAGATGGAGGAACTCATTGACCCTGCTATGGTGATATTTAGTGACAGTGCAAAGGAAATACCACAGATGGATGTGCTGAATAATGCAAAGAACAACGCAATAGACAGCTACAGAACAACCAAATGGACCTATTATGAAATTGATGACATGAAAAAAAGGATGGACACAATGGAGAAGGAAAACATTATCAACAACAATAAAAACATAGTGGAGGATAGAGAGCTAGACAATATAATGATCGAACTGAAAAACAGAATTAAAAAACATAGAAGCTACAATGGTTAAAATTGCAGAGCAGAGTTATAATATTCTAAAAGCTTCTAATGACAATATTAAGGTCATAATTGATAAGTTCGAAGAGAAAAAAGGTAATACAGAGGAAAGGTAGGAGCAAGGAGAGAGGAACCAACTCAATGAAGAGGAAAATACAAAGAATAAGATAGACAAGGGAGCTGACAAGGAGTTGGTTGAAATCAGAGAAGCTACTAGAAGAATGACAGAACTGGATATCAGAGCAGCGGAGACTGTTAGAGATATAGCCTAAAGGATGGACCTGGCTTTTGTTCCTGGCTTTTTGGATAGATGATCCTGGATTTTTTTCGTTGTGACTGTTATGCTTGTTTTGATAGTTTTATGATGTTTGGTTTGTAACGCTTATTTTCTTAAGGTCTCTTTTTGCTACTGTAGGGTTTCAGGCACCCATCAAAACCTATTTTCCATAATAAAAAACAAAGTACATTCTAGGGATTGAAATCAAAAGGGAAAGATCAAATAGGAAGCTTTGGCTTAGTCAGAGAAGGTACATTACTAATATTCTTGAAAGTTTTAAAATTACTGACTGCAAATAACAAGTTGTTCCAGTGTTACAAGGAACAAAAATTTCTATTAATGACAGTTGAAAATATTCAGAAGAGATTGAAGACATGAAGAAGGTACCTTATGCTAGTGTTGTTGACAGTTTGATGTATGCAATGGTCAGTACTAGACCATACAGTGCCCAAGTAGTGGGAGTATTGAGTCATTATATGGCTAATCCAGGGAAGACACATTGAGATATTGTGAAAAGAGTGTTCAGATACTTGAAGGGTACATGCTAGTATGCTTTATATTATCAGGGAAGGTCAGCTAGATCTAAAAGATCTATAAGCATTCAGGACTATGTAAATTTTGATTGGGAAGGGGACATAGACAAAAGGAGATCCAGTACCGGTGGATATGTGTTCATGATGAATGGTGGTGCTATCATTTGGATGAGAAAGCGACAAACAATAGTTTCTCTTTCCATTACAGAGGCAGAGTACATGACATATATTTGTGCCTATCAAGAAACTATTTGGATTAAGCGTCTATGTTGTGATGTTGGTTTTGATGCAGGGCAGATCACTATCTGGTGTGACAGTCAGAGTGCAATATGTTTGGCTAAAAATCCTACCTTTCATGCCAGAACAAAACACATTGATGTGCAATATCACTTTGCTGGTGACATGATAGAAGATAGGAAAATCAGTCTTGAAAAGGTTGACACTTAGGCGAACGTTGCAAATACGTTGACTAAACTTGTGAGCACAACTAAGTTAAAATGGTGTGCAAATTTGATGGGGCTCAGTGCCCCTATTATTTTTTTTAGCTTCTTTGAGTTCAGAGGACACCAACAAGTACTTGATCAAGTGGGAGCTTGTTGAGAAGTAGTGCCTCATACTTGTTGGTAACATTCTCTATTTTTCTCTACAAATTGTATGTTCTGAGCTCTGTCGAAGAATAGCTTCATCGAAGAATCCTTTTGTAGTCTATCGATAGTGTATTTTCTTTGGTATGTTGTGTGGAGTACATGCGGGATTGGTTCTTCAAAAGTTGACTATCAATGAAGTGGGAGTGATCGTGTTTGATGTGTTATCTTGTTGATTAAATCTAAGTGTTGGACAAAAACATAATGGGTGCAGCAAAGTCTTGTTATTCGATGTCTTGTTTTGAAGGAATAAATTTAGTTTGTTCGATGGAATGTTGTCAAAGGAAACCGTACATCGAATAATACTTTGAAAGGATAACTAGAAGTTATTTTTCATCGATAGGTTTTGTGTCAAGGAAGCTTTGTGCGTTCTGTTTGATAAATGATGACACTAACTCTCATGTGTACGACATATGTGTTTCGGTGGAAATTGATCACAAATGAACCGAAAAGGACTTTATCAAAATTGTTTTTGTTCAACATTGAAAAAATGTTGACGAGGATTGACAGTGGGCCTAGTTGGACAAATAGACACACTGATTGGTCAAGATGGAAGAGTTATGCATCATTTCAAAGAGGAATCGGTAACTGTTGGAAATATCAGAATCTGTAACGAACCAACAGTGGGTTATTTATGATGTAGGTTCCATGAGAGATGATTAATCGAGTGGCGTTGCAGAGTGGAAATAGGTTTGATCAAATATCATAGAAGTCTTTATTTTGTATGTAACAAGATTTACTGTAATACAAAAAGACTTGACTTTTGTGGTGGGTTTTTTATCTGCAAGGATTTTCCCACGTAAATCTCTATGTTCATTCTATTTGATTGTTCTGTGTACTGTTCTTCAATTTGAGTGCTCATCTTAATGCTCTGAAATTTTTAGAAAGGTCACAATTGCTTACATCCCCTGTATATTGACATTAGGAAGGCGTTTCCACACCATTGCTTTCCTTACAATTATAACTGAATTTCACAAAAGCCATTGCCTACAATAACATGACAACCTGCTGTGATAGGTGTTGTATTTGAAATGACACTCGAAATAGTTGATAATCTTAAGCCAAATCCCATGCCACAAACTTAAATATTGAGGTATTTATTCCTTACTCACTTGAAAGGTAAAATTTTCCTTATATAATCCCTACCTTCATTGGATAAGAATTTGGAATTAAATGTTTGTTGAGTATGAACGAAATTACACATGCCAATTTAGTGCTTCGAGGCTTGATCTTACAAAATGATTACTCACCTCAACCAGCGACAACATCTAAACATAAAACTAAAATGCGCATCTTATGAAGGGGGGCACTTTTTTTTAAAATAACCTTTATATTTTTTATGTTTTAGTTGGCTATTTAGCCAATACCTCAACCCACAGACAAATAATTGCTTGTTCATGCAACAAAATCCTGAACCATTTATAAAAGCAGGGTTATTATACGAAGCCATATATTCCAAATTTAGAGTCTAAGTACTGTAGCATCTCCGGTGTTGATGGATACTCCAATTAGGCTTAACGTTGATAAGAATCAACTGGCATTCTTAGGTTTAATCTCCAACCCACACTTAGAGTGCATGACCAATATGAAGAATGACTTGGTCATTTATGCTGTAAAATGGGTTCTAGGGGAGGATTTATTAGTCTCTAGGATAGATACATGTTAAATCTAGACATTGGCTCTCATTTTGGAGATTCTCTCCTAGACTTGGCTGAACCAAAGCCCAACATTGCTAGAAGCGCACAAGGGCTCTATTTGGCAATCACTAATGGGTGGCCTGGAGCAGATTTCAGAGGTGGCCCTATATGAAGTGTGCATTCCAAATTCCAATAATCATAGGACTTTAGTTGACAAGGACGTTGTAGTGTCATGTCTCCCCTTCTTGGAAAACTTTAAAACTTCCTTAGTCAAAGAGTATCAAGAGTGATTCACCCCTACCTGCTTATTCCTGCAAAAGGTGATGGGTGTGGCACCTATCTAATGCATGGCCTGGTGGGAGGAATTATAAGACATGGTCGACCTTGAGGCAACAACAATAGAAGAAATGAAGAACAAGGAGGCTGATTACGAAGCTCCTCTAGAATGATGATGTCATTTCTTTTCTTTTTTATTTCTTGTCTTCCTTTCTTCTTATAGGCATATAAGAGGAATGATGATGGCATTTCTTTTCTTTTTCATTTCCTGTCTGCCTCTTTTCTTATAGGCATGTAAGAGGTTGTGTCTATGCAGCACAATATTTGCACCTTAGTAAATAAAATATGTTGTTAACAAAATGTGTTAGCAACATGTGTTCTAGTCTATTGTAATTGTTTAAAAATTACTAACACACGTTAATACAATAGACTAACACACATGTTGCTAACACATTTTGTTAGCAACATATTTTGTTTACTAAGGTGCCCAAATATTGTGCCCTATAGCCATTGCCGATGAATAACATCTCCTCCACTCAATAAATATAGCCAACAGGTAGATCTGGAAATGATAGATCTATGTCAGAGCCAACCTCGATAAACATTGCAGGTTTCTTGCTATGATGTTTACTAACATAGCAAGCAATTTGTTGCACTGCAATTATTCATCTGCATAGGGTGCGAGCCGTATCCCTCGGTTCGATTCTTCGACAACTGGGTTCGACTTCAAACCCACGATCTGCTGCTGCTAGAGGAAACGTGGCGGTATGAGATTAACCATTCCATCTATCAAGAACTAATCAAATAGTCAAAGTGAAATGCCTATCAAATATTCTATACGATATTGATGTTAGAAGAACCGTGTGTTCAAAGTTTATGGCCTTGTGATCATCACACTTTAGATAACACTATTAAACATATAACTAGCAATTGTATTCTAATAAGGTGCAACAGTTATGTGGATAGGAAGATATATTTGATTAATATATTAAAGGACAGGAAGAAAATTTTGAGTAATTTTATTCTAATTTAAAAAGATAATTAACTTAAATTTTACTAGACACGTGAATTATCGGAATCATTCGTCTAATACATTAGTTATGTACAATACATTTGTTGTTGCTCGTTGTCTTCAAAATATAAAGAACAAATGCGAAATGATGTTTTCATATTATTGAGTTGAGTGCAAGGTATGTTGTTCATCAATATGCACACTTGATTTTTTGAAATTGACTTGTAATAATACATTCTTAAATACTTTAATATATAATTTACTTATTGTAAATACATGAAATAAAGAGTGTAGGTTTGGTACATCTTATTAATTATATCACAAAACTTAATTAAATTGATTCCAAACAAATAAATCAAATATTCAATTATAATCTGTCTAAACATTAAGTTTTCTTTCCATATACCCATCTCATTGGATTTAAAAATAAATAAATTATAAATAAATATTCTAAAAGGATTTAATTTCATGACATCTAAACTAAGATTGCTTCTTTTAGTTGTTTCACCTAAGTTCTTGTATATAGGGCCAAACTTTGGGGGCACTATCATAAGAAAGATAAACAAAACTAAACTAGAATAACACTTAAGTTATAAAACCATGACCATGTTCAAAGATCAATTCCTCAAAGACAACATTATCCCTAAATTTAGTAGTACCACAGTCATTGTTGTTGTGAACTTTCAAGTGTTAATTATGACGCATAAGGTTAAATCAATGGCTATTTATTTCAATACTTGTATCAAAAATTTAAATCCTCTACACAATTGACATCACACATGATAAATACTCTAGCATGTCAATACTTTTACTATGCTAGGCCTTGTTGAAACTGACATGGACAAACTTCATCAACATAATTTTCTATTTTTGCACCAAGTCCTCCCATGAAATAAATAAATGAAGGTACCAAAGATGAGATCTTCAAAGCATATCTATGGTACATATGGTTAGAGCATCAAGAATATTTTTCTTTGACACTTCAATGCTGTTGCAATATATATTTTCATTTTGAGGATGGGATCATCCAACCTTTAGTTTGCACACTAAATTCTAGATGCCTAATTTGAGGGTCCCTTTGTCAAAGTTCAATGTTTGCTCAAACCCTTTTTGCTATAAAACTAATCGAACCATGTTCCCTAGGTCTATCATATTTGTCAAATGTGTTCAATGGAGCTCACAATCAAGGATTATTTTGTTTTAAATGTCCTCCTTACAATGGGATTAGGGATTGATTATAAGTATGATGAGATTAATAAGACACCAAATGATTCATTAAAATGACATTTACATTTTTTTTTCATATCTTATATTATATTGTACTTGAAACAATTATAAAATTTTGTTATTATGTGAGTAGTTCACTTAAGAAAAAAAAATGAGGCACAATTATATTATTTTATCCTTCTTGAAATAGATACCAAGCTAAATGAGAAATAACATGAGTATGCAAATTTCACTATTGAAAAATCATTCTTAACAATAAGTCAAAATAAAAATTTAGAAATGATCACATAAACACACCATATATACATGACTTAATATACAATCTATAGACTCATTTTTTGGGTACTTGAAAACCCTTGTTATATATGCTTTAATATATGATTAACTTAATATAAATACATGAAATAAGGAAGTGTAGCTTTGATAGATCTTATTAACTATTCAATACACATTGTTAATTAACTTGACTCCAAATATAGAAGAAATAAGTTTACTTAGTCTAATCCATAAAATACATTCTACTTATCATATAAATCATAAAGTTTTTCTCAAATGAAACATTCAATTTCATAATAGATCATAGAATGTGATCTAAAACGTTGATAAAGAAAACAAAGTCACATAGTTTAATGCAAAAATACTTTCTATTTATCATGTAAAAACAAATGTTTTTTTCTCAAATACAATATTCATTATGATGATCAATCATAGAATGTGAAAGAAAGAGTGATGAGAAAACAAGCTGCTAATTTTTATATTTTAATCAGAAAAATACCTTCTATTATTATAAATATATAATTTTTTTCTTTATTATGATAGATCAAGAAATATGACTTAAAATATTCATTACAAAATAAAAAATTACATAATTCAATCTAAAATATAAAGAATAGATACAAATTTTTAATATGAAGTGAAATAATTTTTTTTTCACTGAATAGAAAAAGAAGAGATTTTTTAATTGAAAAATGATAAAAGCATCTTAAAAAAATAAAAATTCACATTTTTATGATACTCCTTGAAATAAGTTTTCACATTTTTAAGATCTTGAAATAGATACCAGCATTGTAAGGAGAAGACCAATCGATAGCTAACTGTACTCACTGAGGGATTTTAGGCAATTTATGGCCTTCCATTCTTTCTCTAGAAATTCTAGATGATCTTCCAAAGGAAAGAGGAACCGACAAGAGCATCAACCTGATGAGGAGAGTTGGAAAGTTCAATCATATATTTTAATTTTTGATCTTTCTATAGTTGCTGCAGGAGGCTACCTGCATGGGCCGAGAGCTCCGCATCCCTTCTCATCCTCTTCTTCCGTCTTCTTACTGTGAAAAATCTATTGCAGTCACTGATTATTAATATCCTATTCTTATAAAGATTATTTGATTAACAAATAATGAGAAATAACACAACTACAACTTCACCAAAAAATATGGAAAGAAATATGCAACACAATAACACAATATTTTTGGACAAATTGTCCCTGGAAAAACCCTGAAGGGAAAACCAGTATTGCAGATGAGAAATATATTAAACTTCAGCAAATTAAGAGATACAAAATTCCTTGCCTCTCACTGGAAGAACTCAGACAATCTCCTAACTCCTCCTGCTGATATTCCTCCATTGCTATCTCTCAAACGCTATCACCGCGCCCTTGCAAACACTGCAAGACTACTTGCAAACACTGCAAGTTTCTTCTTCAACTTGTTCTTCTCCAAATGCCCCTTGACCCCCTTTTATAATCCCTCCAAGATCCAATCTTAATGGCTAAGATTATCTTGACTTCATCAATAACTTTCTGGAAGTTTCCAACTTCTGGAAGTTTCCGATTTTGGAAGTTTCCAACTTCTGGAAGTTTCCGGCTTCTAGAAGTTTCCAACTTCTGGAAGTTTTTGCCTTCTAGAAGTTTCTACAAACTAGAAATTTCTACAGACTAGAAGTTTCTACATACTAGAAGTTTCTACAAACTAGAAGTTTCTACAAACTTAGAAGTTTCTACAAAGAGTCAAATAAATAATTATTAGCAAATGGAAGAACAACTATCCAAGCTACCAAACTAACACTCCCTCTTAGTGAGGAAGTTGTTCTGCACAACACCCAACTTATCTCTGAAGAAGATGAATTTTTCCTTCCCTAGTGCCTTTGTTAGAATGTCTGCTACGTGCTGATCTGTAGGTATAAATTGTAGCTGAACAATCCCCCGCTGTACACAATCCCTGATGAAGTGATACCTGATGTCAATATGTTTTTACCTATCATGAAACACCGGATTCTCAATCAACTTGATGCAACTCTGATTGTCACAGTGTATCACCGTAGTCTCAACCTTCTGACCAAACAAGGCTACTAGCAACTTCCGAAGCCATATAGCTTCACAAGTCGCCATGCTGGCTGCAATATATTCTGACTCTGCAGAACTCAAAGCCACAGACTTCTGCTTCCTGCTGAACCAAGACACAACTCCCGATCCCAAACTGAAACAACACCCTGAAGTGCTTCTCTTGTCCGTTGTACTGCCTGCCTAATCTGCATCAGTATAGCCTATTAACTTGATACCTTCACCTCGAACATATCTGATCCCATAATCTACTGTACCTTGTAAATAATGCAACACATGATTTGCTGCTATCCAATGCACTCTCTTTGGATCAACCATGAAATGACTAAGAGAGTTAACTGTAAAGGCTATATCTGGCCTAGTGTTGACCAAATACATGAGAGAACCAATCAACTACCTGTATAAGGTGGGAGCTACATCCTTATCTCTAGATGTGTCTACCTTCTTCCAATTCATAATTATGGGTGTAGACATGGCTTTGCAATCTTCCATCTTGAACTTCTTCAATATTTCAATGCAATATTTCCCTTGTCCAAGGAAAATCTCTCCATCTGTCTGCCATACCTCCATGCCTAGAAAGTAGTGCATAAGTCCCAAATCCTTCATCTCAAACTCTGTTGCAAGATCCCTCTTGCATTCCTCTATGAGCCCTAGTGAACCTGTTAGAAACAAGTCGTCTACATATAGAACAAGAATGAGTATCTCACCCCCAACCACCAAGTAGTAGAGGTTAGTGTCCGCCTCACTCTTCACAAAGCCCATTTCCTGCAAGTAATTATCAATGTGCTCATACCACGCTCTGGGAGACTGCTTGAGTCCGTACAAAGCTCTCTTCAATCTGCACATGTGGGTCTCTTTTCTATGTGCTACAAAGCCTTCTGGTTGTTCTATGTATACCTCCTCCTTCAGCTCGCCATTAAGGAATGCTGTCTTGACATCCATTTGATGGATTTACCATCCCATCTGTGCTGCAAATAAGATCACAGCTCGTATAGATGTATACCTGGCCACTAGAACAAATATCTCCTCATAGTCTATTCCGTCCTTTCTGAGAGAACCCCTTGGCCACAAACCTCGCCTTATATTTCTCGATGCTACCATCTACACCATGCTTTATCTTGAAGATCTAGCGCGATCCAACTACTGCTCTATCAGTTGGTCTAGGCACTACCTCCCATACATCATTCTGTATTATTGAGTTATATTCCTCAACCATAGCATCTCGCCATACCTGATGCTTTGCAGCTTCCTGATAGCTGAAAGGTTCACTATCTACCAACTGGCTGACTAATGCCACATAGTCATTGAACTTGGCTGGTTGTCTCCTCTGTCTTGTACTCTTCTTAGGAGCTCCCACAGATTCCTAAGTATCCCTTTGTGTGCCTTGAACCTCATGGTTCCTGTTGCCAACTGTAGAGGATGAAATATCAACCTCTATATCATCTTGATGCATATCCTGTTGCACCAGTTGCTCCATACTCTGTGAATCTTCACCACCCGAGTCTATGCTTGTACTAGTAACTGTACTTGAGCTTTGCTGTCCTTGACTTGGACTTGGAGCTTTTGTTGGCTGCTCACTCTGATCATCTGCTGGCAAATCTCTGGACTTTCTAAATGTCGTGTCCTCCATGAACTTGACTTCACGTCTGACAATAATTCTTCTGGTCCCTGGAATGAACATCCTATATGCCTTTGAAGTTTCACTATACCCAAAAAAGTACCCCTTCTCTGTAGTCTGATCTAACTTGGTACGTGTGTCTCCAAGAATAAGACAATATGCCAAACTTCCAAATATCCTAAAGTGACCAACATCTGGCTTCTTCCCCGTGAAAGCCTCCTCTGGTGTCATTTTCCCTAGTACCTTGTGTGGAACCCTATTTTGAATGTAGACTGCTGTACTACACGCTTCTGCCCATAAGTAGTGGGGCATGTCCTGGTCATGTAGCATAGCCCTTGCTGCCTCCAATATAGAACAGTTCTTCCTCTTAGCAACTCCATTCTGTTGTGGATTGTAAGGAATAGTCCACTATCTCTTGATTCCTTGTCTGGTAGAGAAATCCTGGAATTCATTTCCTTTGTACTCGCCTCCATTGTCTGACCAAAGAACCTTTATCTTCCTTCCTGTCGAGTTCTCCACAAGAGCCTTGAACTCTTGGAAGCGATTGAAAACCTTGTCCTTGGTCTTCAAGAAGTATATCCAGGTCTTCCTGGAGAAATCATCAATAAAGGTAACATAATACTCATATCCTCTGAGAGACTTTGTCGACATTGGTTCACATACATCTGAATGTACTAGATCAAGAACACCCGTAGATGTGGTGTCACTCCTTGGAAAAGATGCTTTCGTAAACTTTCCCAACACACATCCCTTACATACACTGTCATGCTCTGTGCTCACCTCTGGAACACCTGTCATCGTCTCACGAAGCAATCTAAGTGCTCCATGATGAATATGGCCCATCCTCCTATGCCATAGCTCTCTAAGATCTCTAGGGTTACTGCTGCTCATGAGTGCCTTAGGAGTATCAACCTGCAACCTATAAAGGCAACCACTCCTAACTCCAATAGATACGGGTGATTTCCAATCTTTATGCTTAATCAAAACATGCATCCCTCTAAAGAGAACATTATACCCTTTATCTTGAAGGACAAATATAGAAACCAAATTCATACCTAAGCCTGGCATATGCAACACATCATGAAGAGGAATTACCTTTCCATTCTCCCTCTGAAACTGAATAGTTCCTTTCCCAACTGAGTTGAGCTTGGACAAGTTTCCCATCAAAATCTGGATACTGGTGTTCTCCTCCTTGTAGCTGGAGAAGTATTCTCTAACTCCTGTCATATGAAATGACTCTCTACTATCTATATACCAGACACTTTGTGAGGTTGAGCTAATCATACAAGCTATGAGTGCAAACTCATCCTCTAATCTACTAGAGAGCTCCTCTGCACTTGTTGAAGCCACCACCTGGTTCTTGCCCTTCTTATCTTTCTTTCTTTGTGGGCAATTGTTGACATAGTGGCCAACCTCATGACAACCAAAGCACTTGACCTTAGATAGGCCTATATACACTAAAAAATGGCTTCGTTGATTAATCAATTGATTAAATATTTACTATTTAATTAATGTTGACTTGATGAATTGATTAAATATTTATTATTTAATTAATGTTTATTTCTTCTATTTATTTAATAAATTATTATATTTATTAGATAAATTCACTATAGTCTATTCTTCTTATC
>MU224193.1:438667-451682 GCA_018584345.1 Thuja plicata | reverse complement strand
CTTGTAGATTAAGTAAAGTAGCACACCTAAAAAAATTGTTAATACATTGTTTTAATTTATAATAATAATAGAATAACTCATTAGAAAATTATATTAACCATTTTAGAACCACAGTAAGATATTTCTATGAAAAATCAAATAAATATAGATGAATATACTACTCAAGTTAATCGTAGTGATCAATCAAAGCATTATTGATCATAGAGCTAAATCTTCCCCTGTTTTACATGAGGGTTTAATTTTGTTGATAACAGATTATGTTAAAAACCATATCCCTGAACCCATTCCTAAGAGAATTGAGAATGCTAAGAGGAAGAGTGTGGAGATGTTTACTAGTAAGAGTTAGAGTAAGGAGAAAGCTAAAAATTGTTGTAAAGGCCCCATTGCTGCTGATATCTCTTTGTCAATTTATGACAACATCGAGGGGATGAAAACTGATGATAAACATGATATCGAGTCTTCCGAGGATGAGGGTTTCATTGGGAAAATGAGAAAAAATGATGATCTGAAGATGGACACCATTGTTACCAATGAGCATTTGGGTGGTAAAGATGATATTGAGGAAATCCAGAAGACGGAGAACAAAATTCTGGATGAAATCACTGAAGAAATTGACAATATTACTGATACCCACATGGAGGACCATACTGTCAAAAATGATGGTGACGAGGAGCAGAACCATGAAATTCAGTACTCTCAAAGGGACTCGAGGGACATTGATTCCCACATTATTGACCACACTGTCAAGAATGATGGTGAGGAAGATCAAGAGTTTCAAGATTCTCACAGGGATATTGGGGATATGAAGGAAACTGAGAGTGACAAGGGAAAAACTGAGAATAATGAGGAGAAAACTGTCCTAGAAGAGGAAGATGACAAAGTTGATAAGGATAACACTGCTAATGAGAATGAGGATAGCCATGATATCTTGAAAGGTGACTTCGAAGTGAAGAATGACCAGAATATGAGGAGCCTTAAGGATGATCTCCGTGAGAGGTAGGTCAATGTCAAAAGGGTGGCTACTACCTCCTTCCTTCAAATGGCCAGAAATAAAGCGGAGAACAACTATAACATGGATAAATAGATTCAGGACGATATTAATAATATTAAAGCTAATTATAAGAACCTGGAAGGTAGAAATGCTTTGTTGGAGGAAATTGTAGACAAGATGCGCAATGATGCTATCATGTACCAGCAAGGGAATGATGTTTTTGACAAGGGTAACAAAATGGACACTAATATTAATACCATTGTTGATGATAGGCTCAAAAAGATTAATGACAAGGTTAACAACAACAAGGCTCTTTTGAAAAAACTTACTACTATCAGCAAAATGGGTATGCAAAACTTTGTGAACAATCTGAAATCTCTGTATACCCTTCTGGAAGGGAACTACAATGATAAGGCTAGGCATGAGGATGATGACCCTCAAGAAACTCATATCTCGGGCCCGAGCACAAGGACTCACTCCAGCACTAAAAATAAAGCTAATGTTCAGATGAAAGATATTACCAAGCTACGGGACTCGATCCAGAGCATAAAGTTGCAGATGGTTGAAGTGCAAATGCTGGAAGATCAGATGGAATCTGCCTAGCTTCATTTTTGGAATGTTTTGGTCGCTGGAAGTTTTTTGTCTCCCGTCTGTTGGAAGCTTTTATTATTTTTTTGTTTTGCTATTTTAATATGTTAGCTACTGTGTAATCTGGGGTTTAGCCCTCTTTTGGATTTTTGTCATGTTTGACAGTTCATTGTTGTCTTTGTTCTTTCTTGTCTAAATTTGTCATGCACTGTAAAGGGTTTCGGGGCCCCTTCAAAACCTGTTGTTACCTTAATCAAAACCCATAGTGTCACTAGAAATTTAAAATAGGTGTGTTTTAAAAGTTGAGAATTCATTTGGGATTATGTCAGATCTATGTCCATAGTTATCAAAGGTCAATTAAAAGATAATTCATGATTATAAAAGGTCAATTAAAGGATAATACATATGTAATGAGTTTTGAATCCCTTTCCGTGTCTTTTTAAACTTAGTCATTTATGCAATTAATACACCATTTATGCCATTTTTTCACTTTATTTGGCTTCCCTTTAAAAACTTTCTATGTATGTTCATGGTCATTTAAAGAGGGTTTTTTGTACTAGTGCTTTTGTTTAAATAGATTCATTTCATTTAAGATTTATTAAAAAATCTTGTTGGTTTATGTGGTGTGACTTATTTTGGTCACCAACCTTACATTTGACCATTGAATTAAACGAATCTTAAGGATCGCCATATCGACCTATTTTCTTAAATATTTTGACTCGATTTCCTACTACAATCCCACCCATGTTATGTATAGAGACCTAAAGTCCTAAATTATCACTTTCATTCCCTATTGATATGTTCTCTTCAAGCATATATGTGGTGTCCTCTACTTCAATTATCTCAAGTTTGAATTGGGTTTCCTAATGTTAGCTCAAGGTCAAGGCCTTCACATTTTTTACCAAGCATTATTGTTTCCTTAAAGCATGTATATGCTACATTTGAATAACCATTTTATGGTTTCATGAATGTTTCATCAAAGGGTGCCATTAATTCTCCCCACTGTATTTTCTTGAGATCTTAAGCCAAATGACTCAACATTAATTATACACAAATTTCCAAGTATGATTATTTCTTTATCTACTTTTTGACATTTTAAATAGTATAGTGAAAATTTTGAAAATCAATACTTCAATGTGAAATTCATTTTAATTTTTTATAAGTGTGAAGGTTTGTTATTGGACCCTTGGAATTTTTCTTTCTTACATTACAAGTTTGAATATAAAATTTACAAACAAACAAATAAACTTTGAACTTCATGCACCAAATCATAATCTCAATCATAATCAAACATTAAAATCTTTGTCCATCCAAATTTAGCTATTATGTAACATAAGTGCTTTATGATTCTAAAAGTGTTCTGACACATTTATCAATGTTGGTAACACCATGGAATCTAATCATGTTATGGAAAAGATGTCGATTTTAAGGAATGTTCACTAATGAAGGAAATATGTAGATGAGTGGGACATGCATGTTACCTAGATGACTAACCTAGCTTACAATGTACATGACAAGTTGAGCTAGTTTGCAATCACCCAAGTTTTAGGCGATATGAATATAATAAGAACATTCATTTAAAAAAGCAACAAGATGAGCAAATTCATCTTAAGCAAAAAAATCACCCTCACACATGGCAAAATCCTAATGACTCAGGAAAATAAGAAAATCTTCAAGAATGCTCTTAAATGGCTTATTAAGATTCCCAAGTATGATTTTGAACACATGAAGTGACAACTTGTAAGAAAATATACCTTAGTTCCTCTAATTCATAAGGCACTGAAGGAGTGTAAAAGAACTACACCCAAAAGAGAGGCAAAAAATACTTTTCCAGCAAACCCTTGGTTTGATGATGAGTGCAAGTTAGCAAAGAAAATAAAGAAAGAGTATGAAAATTTTTTAAGGTGTATGTAAAGTAATGAATAAATGATGAGGAGGAATGAGCATACGAAGGATGGAGCTTATTACTCTTGGAAAAAAAAATCCCAATTATTTTGGAAAGAGATGCAACAAAAGAGGAAGCAAATAGAAAATAACATCACAGGGTCTCAATGGCTTGGATATGCAAATATGTTATATGAGTGTGCCCAGGATAAGCATAGACCTCTGATTATCCATGTCACAACTAAACTTTTCACCTTTGAAGATATCCTCCAAGGCATAAAGAGGTTGGCATGGGGGAAAGCCGAAGATATTGATGGGCTACAAAATGAACATTTGAAATGGGGCATTAATGTCTTGATGCCTCATATCAATTATATCTTCAATGGTGTCAATGAAGAGGGCTTTCCTAAAAATTGTATGACCAATGTTGTAATTCTCCTCCACAAAAGTGGTGACATAAATAATCCTTCAATTATTACGCTATCATGATTAAACCCCTCCTTGGGAAATTCTTTGGTAGCATGGTTGAACTCAAAATCAACAAACGGGTAGAAATATAAGGTAAAAGAGCTAAGGGGCAAGATGGTTTTAGACCAAAACATTCTATTATTAATCACGGTGTCACACTTAGATTCTTGGTTGGAAAAATATGGAACACTCAAGGTGATGAAGCATTTTGTTGCTTTGTTGACTTTAAAAAGGCCTTTGTCATAATACCACGTGACAAAATTTGGGATAGAATGGAAGAACTAGAAATTACTATTGAGCTTAGTGCTAGAGTATATAGACTTTATGAGCAAGTCAAAGCTAAATTTAAAACTATGGATGGAATGTCAAAGTTCTTTGGCAGTGATATAGGTGTCAAACAAGGATGCTCCCTCTCACCATATTTATTTGGGTTATATGATTCAACTAAAGATGGAACTGTAAATTTCATGGATAAATTTTGTGGATATCACTTTTCTTTTATAGAAAAATGAAAACATTAAAGCACAAAATTGCAAACATATATTTAGTGCTCAAATTTTGACAAAAAAAAACCTGAAACCCTAGCCCTAACAAAATTCCAAACACAATCACTAAACCAAAATTCATTTGATTTGATATCTTCCTCAAATTATGACTAAGAATGTTCAAAGAACACTATTGTTGAGCTCTACATTGGCATTACTATTGAACCACAAGTCAACTTCCTGCACAAAATTCATCAAACTCTGGCTCTGATCCACCATGAAAAATCCATTTCTGGGTAGGGAAGAAAAAAATAGGAATCCATTAGCCCATAAAAATAGCTTCACTGACAAAATGAAATTCAAAAGCAAAGATCAAACTACCATACCTTGATTACTCTGTGGATTTTTTCTGTTGAGAAAACACGATGGTAGAAGATTTTTAAAAAAATTGTGTTTTGAAAAGCCCCAAAAAAATAGGGATAAGAATGAAAAAAACCAAGGTAACTTGCTATTTAATTTTGAACAAAAAAATAGGGGAAAAGGCCAAAGTGGTTTCCATAGCCAAAAACTTAAAACCCACAGCAAAGAGGTTGAGAATTATCTCAAAAGAAAACTCATTTCCGGGAGCAAAGCTCCCATACAAAGTTTATCGGCTTAATTGGGAAACATATAAGTGAATTTTAGTTTGACAAGGGCTTTAATTTATGTTCGCCTCCAAAATATCGGTAGGCATAATACTTCCTTGCATAATTTTTCTCCTTGCAAGGTGGCGTTTGAACCATTTGATATCTTTATTAGATTATATTGAATGTTATAAAAAAGTAACATAAGTTCTATAAGTATATAAATTTGATACCTATCAAGTTGAAGAATAAATTCCTATAATGCTATTATGGATACAAAACCTCATCAAGTTGTTTTGAAATTATTTAATCAAGTTTCAGATTGCTTTGATATTATTTTATTATATTAACTCAAATAATACAAGTGATAAATTAAAGAGGGTAAAATAATTATTTTTATGAATACTTTATGCTCTATTTCAAAGTGGATTTCCCGTCGACCTCTCCAATCATTTGACTATAAGTGTTTTAGATTTTTTAAACTTTTGTTAAACAATCTACTCTAAAACTATACTCAATAATTGAATAGTTTTTTTGTAAATACAATATGAACATTTTAATTCGAACATTAAAAATAGAAGAACCCTCAACAAATAAAGAGAAAAGTAGAATAACATGTTAAAAACTAGAAACCACTTTAATATCTAACAAACCAAATCTTCTCTTTAAACCCTACATACTCCATGCAACTCTCACTGCTTAGCCTTTGATGTTCAAATCACATATGCCCAAAGTGGACATATTTATCTAACTTGCAGATTTTAATGCAAATGTAGTAGCAAGAATAAACACATACTTAGCAGCCTTGCCATTCTTTTATTCACAAATGCTTCTCCCATGATTGGATTTTCAAATCATTGTCTTACAATGTTCAAATGAAATTTAATGAATTGATTTCATGCAAAAATAAAAGCCATGGTTCTAATTTTTGTGAGCTTTTTCAGTAGTGTGATACCTACTTTGAGTAAAAATTCTAAGTAGTTTGTATCAAAGGATCTGAATGATAATGCTTATACTTACAATTGGTATATTCATCTTCTAGATTTGTTTCATTTGTAGGAAGGATTTGACTTTTTTGGGTCAAATTTTCTTCTACTTTGGGCAATTTGGGTTTTCTTGTTTTATCCACTGATATGAATGTTGTGTAATTTATCTACCTTGAGGCATGTAGTTATGAATGAAAATTATGTTAGAGGTTTCCTTTAGACATCTTCTCTCAGAAAAGCAAGTGTAAAACAAATTCCTCAACCTCTGCCAAAATAAATGTATGTTGGACTATTGTGGGTGCTATGAGTTATTCAGTAGTAGATGTAAAGATAAATCCCTTACCCTTTGCCAAAACATTTGATAAATTGAAGAGTCAAATTCTGAAATACATAGTGGTTGCATAAAGTAAATTATTCAAGTCACAGTATGATAGACATTTCAATTCTGTATGAAATAAGTATGTTGTTTTCTCTAAACCATTGGGTATCTCGAAGTAGACTTCATTTTATTGGTTGTCATGGTAAGTATAATACAATCTACTCTTCAGTAAACAATAGTTTGATAATGAAGGTTGATTTGGAATTTTGGTAGAGGTTAAGGTAGTTTATAAATATACAAGTAAAGAATAGATACATAGATGGGGCTATTAAACATTTAATTTAATGTATTACAAATATCTTTCTATAATTGAATTCAAAAATAAATTTATCATAGTATAGTATATTGACAATATTTTAGGAAATTAATGTTACAAGTTTTTTATTCAATGACATTTTAAATTATATGATCTATTGTGAAAATAAAATAGTGAGAAAAGAGAAATTTCCTATTTTCAATTATGAAGTATTATCAAATATATGCAATAGTTGAGTAATGTCAACTACTTCATTAGTTTAAAACCTTAGAAATGGAAACAAAGCATATGATAAAGAAGTACTGCATAAGCTATATAGATAGTTAAAAATGTATATGCTAGTTTATAAGATTTGCATAATTACGTACTCTTAAAGTCTTGCTAGTCTAATTTACCAATATTATAAGAAATACATGTTTCAAAAATTTAGAAACCCCATTCAATGTTCAATGGGAACACCTTTATCATACTGCAAGGACTTTTTAAGGGAAAAGGCTATGACGGGACAGATTATACCTGATTTGACAAATTAATAACATTTATTAATTAATTTAAAAATAAAAAAACACGGTTTCCCTTTTTAAGGGTCTAAATCACGAATAGATTGATTCCATGTAAATAGGAAAATAAATGAGGCATGATTAATAAGGCATAAAATAAATGATGCATGATTAATAAGGCATTCACTTTGGAAAATTAAAGACCAAATACTTTTTCCCTTGAGATTTCCTAAGAAATTCTTCCATGTATTGACTCCCTAAAACAATTTGACTTGACTTGCTGTGGAAAATATCTCATAGTTATCAATTGTATTGACTTGTAAATTTCTCAGCAATTGCATAGAAGTATTTCAGTTTAAAAGAGTAAGATTAAAGAATGACTTGTTTAAATCAGTGAATGAACTAATTTTTCCAATAGAATGTGATTTCATGTCATGCATTACCAAAAACAAATCAAAGCTTATATGCTCTAGATTTTTTATATATAGTTCTGTAGAGTTTCAGATACCCATCAAATCAAAGCTTAAAATTTGGAAACTCTATTGACTCTGACTGTGAGGAGGATAAAGGCCTTGCCTCCCTCCAGTTTATACTCACTGGTTAAGAAACGATTGATTGCTCAAAAATTACATGATGAGCTCACTTACAGTTAGACTGATACAATTGGCATTCATCGTAGTAGCATTTCAGACACAATGCACTGAAGCAATGAACGATGATGTCGCTATTCTACTTTCTCTTCTCGACAAGTTCACTGCTCCTCCCAGCTTTTTCAGCACTTGGAATTCCTCCGACAACTACCCCCGCGACTGGAAAGGAGTCACCTTCCATCCAGATAACACGGTGAGTAAACTTGATCTTTCTCAAAGCCAACTCTCTGGAACGCTGTCTTCGGCCATCTGTGGTTGTACACAATTTGAAAGAACTGTACTTGGGTTCTAACAATCTCTCTGGCACCATTCCCCCTCAGCTAGGAAATTGTACAGAGCTAGAATCTTTAGATCTCTCAAACAACAGTCTCCACAGACATATTCCCGTCGAACTGGGTAACATCAGAAAACTCAGTTATTTTTCACTCTTTGATAATTTCCTCAGTGGAAGAATTCCACTCTCCATTTTTGGGCTCCCCCTGCTGCAGGTGATTTATATGAATGACAACAATTTGAATGGAGAAATACCGTCAAATGTTGGGAATCTCACCCAACTCTCCAAATTATGGTTGGGAGAAAATTCATTAGTTGGAGAGATACCCACCTCCATCACCAATTGTGAGCATCTAACACAAATGTATGTGGAAAAGAATTAGCTAGCTGGTGAGTTGCCACAATCATTAGGCCGGCTTTCAAAGTTACAAAATTTGTATGTTACTTCCAATAAGCTTGGAGGTCACATCCCCAGATCACTTGGTAACTGCACAAATCTCATTGAAGTAGAATTGTCCAAAAACTCTTTCATTGGAGAAATACCATTGGAATTTGTCGAGTGCAGCAATTTCACCATGATTTGTGCCACTCAGAATCAGCTCACAGGGCCAATTCCAGCCTCTCTTCGATCGCTGCAATCCTTGAAGCAGCTTTATTTGAACCAAAACTTCCTCTCCGGTGGCATCCTAGCAGAGCTTGGGAATTGTAGTCTTCTAAAGGAGCTCAGCTTACATACAAATGAACTTGAAGGGTTCATTCCTCCAGAGTTCGGTCGACTGAGGCATTTACAAATTTTGTTCTTATTCGAAAATTCATTTCATGGCCCAATTCCTCCCTGTTGGGTATGTGAAGCCCAATGGTCACGACCTTTCAGCTTCTCCCGCCTCCTTAGTTGATAGCTGTATAAACTTATATATATTGGTTGTGTACATGCCATGGAAAAATTGTATTGGTTAAACGATAATAAGATATTTCTCTGCATTGAGAGTGGATGTAGCCAGATTTGGCGAACCACTATAAATCGCTGTGTTATGTGTTTTGTCTTTACTTTTCTTATTGCTGTCTTAGATATGTTTATTAAGTTTATCTGCTCGATTAAAACTTACAATTGGTATCAGAGCTTGGTTAAATCCAAGGAGCAAATATGGAATACGGCGATGCTCTTATTTTGACTACAATAGAAGTTGCAGCAAATGATTGGGTGCTCGACACAAGAACATCATTTGATATTACCTCGCACAAGGAGTTTTTCAAAACCTTCAAAAGCGGTAATTTTGGTAAGCTCTTTCTTGCAAATGATAAATGTCTTAAAATTGTTGGGAAAGGAGATGTTTTGTTAAAACTAGCCAATGGAAATAGTTGGCTGTTACGGGATGTTAAATATGTCCCTCAAATTAAAATTAATTATATTTCAGTTGGGCAATTGTTCTCTCAAGGATGTAATGTCAGGTTGGAATCCAATAAATGGAAGGTGACAAAAGGGTCCTTAGTGATTGCAAAAGGGAACAAATTAGATACTTTATATCTGGTAGAGAGTTATAATGAAGTGGGAGCTATTCACAATAGCAGCGTGGAGTTTTCACACAAGATTTCTAAGAATTCGCCTCACCAAGATGTTAAAAAGGAGCAGCTAAAATGAAAGGTGAGAAATTGGGAAATAGAAATCAAAAACTATGATTTTAAGAAATTTAAAGGGGTAGCTCTTGGTGACAAAAGAGTTACAGTTGATGTTGAATCTGAAATTATGCCTATGATGTTGAATCTGAAATTATGCCTATAGAAATAGATGAAAATCTTAATGAGTATTTTGGCACTAAAATGGAAATAGATGAAATAGAAGATTTAAATCTGAGCAGTAATATGAAGCTATGTTCAACACCCTTAGAACATAAATAGAAATTGGAACAACAAATATCCATGGAGGAAATTAAAAAACTCAGCAGAAATATTAAATCATTCAATAATATGCCTGAACCTATAATTAATTTTCTGATGAAACACTCCAGTCTGGGTCAGAGTGAGCTGTTGTGTTTTGCACCTAATGACCAAAAGCTTGAGATTTCTATTGGAAATGACAAGGGAGAAATGCATTTAGGTGCAAAGGAGGCTGAGGCGGCCAGACAAAATTTGGTTTGGTCTTCTGAGCCTTTCCATGTTCCTGAGAATGTTGAGACCCATTGGATTCGACACATTGGAAAGAGTGTAGTTGAGGAAAACTACAAAAATTCAGCAATAGCTATGGTGGGAATGGGGGAAAACGCTGATGTACAAGCTCTATTGCCCAAGTTAATTAAGGATGCAGACATGGCGTGTGCTCTAGTAAGAGAAGCATATTCATTCATGCATAAAGGTGTGGACATGAAGAAGAAAATCCATAAATTCTTTGGTCTTTTGTGCACTAGTTTAGAACTGTCTTCTAGCAAAAGGTCCACTGTAGAATGGTCCAGACAGTCACTTCCTCTTCCTGTGCCCTATGATCAGACGGCTCAGGCTATTGGAGACGTTGTGACTCAGGGGAATTTCATCCCTGTCATGACCGATGGTTTCCACACTGATCACTGCATGGTGAATGTGAAAAATTCCACCCAAAGGGGATTTTCATTACCTGCGTCTGTCTCATACGCTTCACAGCAAGCTCCCAATGATCTGGTACGGGTCAATACAACACAAGGTAGTCAATTTGATTGTGAGAAGCATGTAACTTCAACACGGGCTGGGTATGTTGAGGAGTCTTTTTGCATGGATCCATGTTTGAGGGTGGCTGCCAAGATCCAAGTTACATCTGCTATAGAGCTCGAAGAAGCAAAGGTAGGCACGATGTGTATGGGAAAGAAGAAGTCATCGCCTGAGGAGGGCAAGGAGGTGTCAAATAGCAGACAAAATGATTGTGATGGAGCATCTGGTGACACGGGCAGAAGTTTGGAAACCAGCGAGCAGATTTTCATTTGGTTAGTGGCCACAGGTGTTTTTCTATCCAGATTAATTCCGTTTGGGATTGAGGAGAGTGTGGGAGATTTGGGATGGATTGTTCCAATTCACTATAATCGACTGAAGCTCGATCAATGCTCTCCTATCATTCATTATGATGAATATCGTGTTGGAGGTTTCCTCACAGTTGTTTTCATTGTCGGTGTGATTCTTAAACAATGCATGAAATTGTTGTGTAAAGGTGTTCATCCTACCATTATGTCAGAGGTCTTTCACAAGGCCTTTGAGAATTTTTGGAAAATTTTGAAATTGGAGACCGCAGTACAGCAGCCACGGGCAGCACCGGCCACCAAGACAGAAAAATGCATGGACAAGATGCTTTGCATCTTTGCGGGCTCTCATATTCTAAAAATTTGCAGTCTTGTATTGAGGCTCTGTCGCGAGAAGTCTGTACATGATGTTTTGAAACTAGTCGAAGATGCAGTTTGTCACTCTAATGCTCTGATTGTAGTGTATAATGGTGAAGGGAAAGTTCCATTGATTTATGTTTGTATGGATGTTGATACAATGAATGTTCTAAGAGATTTTGTTGGTAACATGAGCCAAGCAATACAAACAACAATTAACGAGGAAGATGACCGGCCTGTAGATGGTCTATTCAAAGTTGCAGAGAAGGGGAGCACAAGAGAAAGTTATCACATTGTGTATACATTTAAGGGCTCTTTTGTAGATACAATGTATTTTGAACCTACACATAGTGCACTTCCTGATTATGGATTTACGGATGAGTTTGCATTTGTAAAAGTTGTTAGAGAAGATGTTCAACTGTTTGATTGTATTTAGTCTGACAGAATTTGGAGAAGCTTAACTCGCACTATCCGTGAACAGAGTTTTGCGAAGTTGAAATCTTCTATGGGGCTGGTTATGACGTAAATTAAAGTGGAAATGCAGGGAATGGTACTGTTCATGACTGTGCCAGTTGGACTTCAAGTGGGAGATTGTTGGGTATGTGAAGCCCAATGGTCATGACCTTTCAGCTTCTCCCGCCTCCTCAGTTGATAGCTATATAAGCTTATATATATTGGTTGTGTACATGCCATGGAAAAATTGTATTGGTTAAACAATAATAAGATATTTCTCTACATTGAGAGTGGATGTAGCCAGATTTGGCGAACCACTATAAATCGTTGTGTTATGTGTTTTGTCTTTACTTTTATTATTGTTGTCTTAGATATGTTTATTAAGTTTATCTGCTCGATTAAAACTTACACTCCCCAGCTATTCAGTGCAAGGAGCTTACAGGAAGTGTATCTCTACAACAATAGTCTCACAGGAAGCATATCCTCAAAAATTTGCAATCTTGCATAGTTAGAATACCTATATTTGCAGGGGAACCAACTATCGGGCTCAATACTTGCAGAATTGGGTGCCAAGAACAATTTCACAGGAATTGATCTAAGTGGGAACTGCCTCAGAGGGACAATACCTCCAGCTCTTTGCTCTTCAGGGCGATTGGAGATTCTAGCGTGGGACACAATCAGTTGGAAGGGAACATTCCTCTAGAGATTGGTCGATGCCAGAGCTTGAGGAATCTGACTCTACGACACAACAATCTAAGCAGCATTATTCCTTGGTGATTTCACAATGCAAGAGTTGGACACAACTTCTTGTATTGGATAATTCTGCAACTAATATTATGATTAGAATATTGTAATATCCTATTAATAAAATGATTAGTAATACTTCAATATTTTGTAATGAGCAAGGATTCTTGGTTTTCTTGCTGGCTCTTTCTCAGATGAGCTTTCGAACCAGTTTAATATTATAATAAATATATATAGTGGCTTGCCACTTTTGCTTTAAAAAAAAATGATTACTAATCTTAAACTTCATGTGGTCTGCAATGTTCTATAGTGTCAAGAAGTTTGTGTAGGACATAGTGGTTGGTAAGTTCTCTATAATTAAAATAGATAAATAAAATATATTGTATTTTTATTTTTTTAT
>MU224193.1:399367-411418 GCA_018584345.1 Thuja plicata | reverse complement strand
CTTTTTGGAGAGGGGTTTTTCCCACTGGGTTTTCTCCTTTGTCTCTGGTTTACAGAGATTTCCTTGTACTGGGTACCTGATCAGGCCTTGTTGCCGGGACCCATTTCTTGCTTTCTTAGTCTTGCTAAGTATGCTTTCTCCCTACGTTCAGCTTAAGGGGGGGTGTTAGAGTAATCAGTTTACTCTTTTTCGACTTATGCTTTCACTTAGGTGCATATAATTAATACTTTATATTAATTATATTGCACATCCTAGATTTTAGGGTTTAGGGTTTGTTCACCTTTATAAGGTCAAACTTTGTAATCTCTTTTCATTAATTCAGTTAATATTTTTGCTCTCACCTTTTGAGTAAAAACTGAGTTTCGCTTTTTCCTTCTTTCACTTCATTTCTTGTGACAGGTTTTTGCATGCAGCTGGATCTTGGCATGAATCTAATCTTTCATCAGATTCTACATAAATAATAGTACTGATAGCTTCCCTCCAGAAGATTTGGGTGATGCCTTTCTCTATCATCAGTGTCCTTGCACAGTCAACTATGGATCTGTTCCTTCTTTTAGCAATTCCATTCTGCTATGGTGTCCTTGGTGTAGAGACATGTCTTTTGATTCCATGCTCATTACAAAAGTTAGTGAATTCATCTGATATAAATTCTCCTCCTTTATCTGATCTCAAACATTTCAGATCCTTACCACTTTTTTTTCTACCATAGCCTTGTACCATTTAAACATCTTAAATGATTCTGATTTATCTTTTAGAAACATAACTGTCATCATTCTAGAGTAATCATCAACAAAGAGAATAAAATATCTATCTCCATAGTAACTCTTTGTCCTCATAGCTCCACATAAATCAGTATGGACTAATTGTAGAATTGCATCAAATGTATGGGTTTTGCTTTTAAAACTAGACTTTGTCATTTTTCCTTTATGACAATTCTTACACATGATATTGTCGGGCTTGGTCATCGTCAATAAGCCTTTGACATTTCTCTTTTTGCTAATCTTTATCATATTTTCAAATTTCACATGACATAGTATTTTGTGCCATAACCATATGTCTTCGTTTGTAGCAATCAAACAAGTGGAGTCAATATCATTCAAATAGAATAAGTTACCTTTTGTCTGCTCACCGGTACCAATCAAATTTCCAAATTTGTTGAAGATATTTGCCTTTTATTTTCAAATGCTACTTTGTGACCTGAGTTATTCAACTGAGAAACACTCAATAGATTATAATTCAATCCATTTACCCAGTAAGCATCCTCACACTTTATCTGGTTATTCAACATTATTGTTCCTCTACCTTCAACTAAACAAGGTGTGTCATTACCCATTCTCACTGAGCCACCTTTATTGTATTCAAAAGTCTCAAACTTTTGCTTATCACTAGTCATATGGTGAGTGCAGCCACTATCTATGATCCAAACATCATTTTTGCTAACTTTAGATATGAGGGTTGTTTCTACATACCTTTCTTCATCATCATCTGAATCATCTTTTACAGCTGCAAACACCATCTCGATGTCTTCATCAGATTTTGTGTCAGTATCATCATCCTTGCATTTTACTAGGTAACTGACCTTCTTTCCTTTGTCCTTATAGTCTCAGATATCTCTTCTTTCTGATTGTTGGTAGCTTTTGTAATCACCTCTATCAGACTTCTTCTCAAAAGATCTGTCATTACTTCTGTCATATTTTATTCTATTAGTACATCTTGCAACAAAGTGTCCAATCTCTTTGCAATTAAAACAAACAAGTGGTAATTTACCTTTGCCTCTATGCATTCTTCTAGCCATAAGTGCTTCAATTTCATCAAGATCATCTTCTTTATTTTCACTATCACTATCTTTTCTCATGATGTTTTTGTGACTTGATTTACTTATTCTCATAGAATTTTTGAATGTAGACTCTATGTTTGGTAAGACAATATTATCAAATTTATTCATCTCAAATGAAATCAGTCTTCCAATTAAACTATCTAGAGTAACATTGCTATTTTCTACTGCTCTCATTTCTTGAATGGCAGATACTCTAATAGCATAAGTAGGCAGTAAGGTTCTTAGAATTTTACTTACTATTGTATCTTCTTCTAGTACACCTCCAACTCCTCAGATAGCATTGACTACCTCTTTGATTCTTGTGTTGTACTAAGTGATGTTTTCACCTTATTTCATTTTTAGATCATCAAACTTTCCTCTAAGGATTTCTACCTTGGCTCTAAAATTTTTTTTGCCACCACCATGTACAAGCTTCAATTTGTCCCACATCTACTTTGCAGTTTTGCATTCTTTGACATCTTCAAATTCAACATCGGAGAGTGAGGAAGAAAGCTCTATCATCATATCATTGTGTTCATGCTTCTCTCTCATTTTTTCAACTATTGGTGCTCATGTGGGCAACATATATTCAGTTTCTAGGAATTGAGTAAGATCATTACCAATACCTGATAAGTGGAGTCTTATCCTACTCTGCCATGAATCAAAATTATCTTTGTTCAACTTGGGCACATCTCGTCTATTCATCTTGTGATCTTTGGCTTAGGTCTTGAAACCTTCCTTCTAAGCACACAAGCTTGTTCTGATACCAATTGATAGTAATAACTGAGAGGGGGGTGGGTGAATCAGTGGCCTCAAAAATTTATCCTTCAAACTTTAACCACTAATCAATAAACCTCATATTATTATGTCCCTACAAGATGCATGCCATGAAATACTAATAATGATTTAACTGTCTGTCGGTGTTCTCCATCAATCCTTATTCTTTCTTGATTACTGATAAACAGTCATCTATTTACCGAAATACAGTAAATATGTAGAGTATACCTATATATCCAGAATGAATTATGTAAGATAAAAAATAGTAAAGAAATGAGTCATACACACATAACACATGGATTTTAACGTGGAAACCTTGTTAAGGAAAAAATTACTGGGACCAATACCCCAAATTTTCACTCTTCTGAAGTGAGCTCTGTTAAGAGCCAACCCTGTTAAAGTTTACAAACACACTATTAGGTGTGACATTGTTAGAGGATTTTATACATATAGGTTGTCACTTAATATCGGGCATATAATGCTTCCATCCTTGAATCAACCTCTCTCTTAGACTGTCAATAGGCATCGGGCATATCCAATGCTACTTTCAAGAATCAACCTTTTTGGCACTCCTTGGGATGTACCTCAATATATAGAAGACTATTAAGTCCTGCTCTGTTAAGAGACTTGATGCTTCAATGGTTAAACTGAAACACTATGACCTGTTTCTAATGCAACTTTGAATTGTAGATTTTCATATCTATTTAAGTACATTACCTCTCTGATCAATGTATCTATTCAATTCTTTGTGCTCCACACTTTCTGCTCTGTGATGTTGTGCTCACTGTTCATCGGTGTCTGCATAATTCCTTAGATCTCTTTCAGCTTTATTGATTAGGACTGCATAAAGTATTTCTTCATCAATTTCTCTTCAGTATCCTCTTTCTATTCACTCCCCTTAATCCCTTTTTTCATACATTTTGAAAATGAATTAAGCTTGTTTCTTATATAGAAATGACATTCATTGTTTCTTTATTCTTGGCGTGAAAAAAATACAGCCAATTAGATTTAAAGCATAACTCCTGATTTGTCTCATAGATATCTTCTTGCCAACTGTACAAATCAGCTTTAAATCAATCACTTATCTCTGGTCAAATAAAACAAAGTAGACAACCAGTTAAGTCCTTATTTATCTCTGCCAGCTAGATATTTTGTCATTTTTTGAACTCTCTACTTTGTCGGTCACCTTTGCAGTTAGTTGTCGGTGACAATTGATAGTTCCATCGATGAGACTCCAGTTAGCTTCGTGATCTTTGTCCGTCAGACAACACTATATTTTCTTCCATCGGGTTTCTCTTTTCTTTGCTCATCGGGCATTCTGTGGTTTTTCTCTATCGGGAAACACTTTGCTTCTTATCATCGAGTAAAACTGTGACTGTTCCTCTTTGCTTTTACCAATGGTGTGCACTCAATTAGTGTTGTTTGTCACTTAGTGAATACATGACTTTTATGTATTGTTGAAAGCATAACCTTGGTTTTTTTGGATCTCTGAAATCTTTGGCTTTATGTATATGACCGTACAGATGATATCAAGTTGACATCAATGACAATATAAATCATTAACTGATTTAATGTCTTGTATTATCTTCAACTTAACATTATCAAGCATTTACTTAGTTACATGTCATCACAGAGGTCATGCTGATGATTTCTCTCAGTCAATGGGAGAGGTACATGAAAAGGTTAGAAAGACATTAATGGAGGCAAATCAGAAGTTGAAAACCAAGAGGGATGAGGGAAGAAGAGATCTAAAATTTGAAGTAGGTGATCTAGTAATGGTTTTTTTGAACAAGGCTAGGCTACAAAATGAGATACCTAGTAAGCTGCAGATGAAAAGGATTGGGCCTTGCAAGGTGTTTGCCAAGTATGGACCCAATGCCTATAAGGTGGAACTACCCAAGGAGATGTCAATTTATCCAATCTTCAATGTGAAATATTTGATAAAGTATAAAGGGACAGAATTGGATGAAGTATAGTATAGTACTGAGGTGAACAAGGATGTGAGGGAGTTCAAGCCTCTAGATTAAATAAAGCCACAAGCTGAAAGGATACTGGATTCAAGAGTGAAAAATAAGACCTATAAGATCTATATGGAACATTTAGGGAAGTGGAGGAAGAAAATAGAGTCAGAAGCTACTTGGATAGCTAAGAGTGACTTCAAGAAACATGGAATCAGTGAGGAGTTCCTGACACCACAGGTACCATAACTTGTTTGTTGTAGGGGGAGAATGGTGTAGGAGCACCCTAAGGTCTTGGATAGATCTTTTAACATTTTTGGCTTGTAGGTTGGTTTGGCCAACCATCAGTTAATAAGGACTATGTTATAAATTCCCAAGTGTGTCTAAGGTGTGACTAGGGTTAGTAGTGATTAGGGTTTAGGAGTTGTTGACGTCAAGTTACATCTAGGGGTCTATATCCTTAGAAGTCAACCAAAAGGTCAACAGGTTGACCAAAACTCCAACATGGAGTGGAATTCATGATTTTTATGTTTTTAAGTGTTGTAAGGTCATATGATAATTTTTAGGACCAATTTGGGGCATTGAAAGTGATAAAATGTCATTTTGGCAAAAGATATAAAAGTTGTCATGACAACTTTTGCAACTTTTCAAAGTTGTCATGACAACATTTCCTAAATTTTAGGAAAGGGATTTAATGGTTCCCAAATCCTAACATGAGGGTCTATACATGTGAGGATAAGATATATAAGGTGGACAAAACCCTAATCCAAGATTTAGGTGTCATTTTTTATGGACTGTGTGTGAGAAAGGAAGGATTTAGATTGTATTTTAATGACAGTGCTGAGATCTAGTGGTTTAATGGATTGAAATTGCTTAATTAATGGATTGAGAAATTTTATGTTGGCATGTACTTACTTCTTGTGGCATTTAATTGATCATTTTGTGTGATTGGTGAAGGTTTTGTAAATTCTTTTGTTCTTACCATTTCACTGTCTGGTTCTAAGGCAACTATGTAAATATGCCTCCCTCTTGAATTCATGTGGTCAAGCTCCTATGGCCTCTTGGATTAAAGTAGGGGACTCCATGTAAATTTTTTATATAGGTTGTGGAGTTGTTTTATGTAGAGGAAGCAATTTTAGCATCAAGCCATAGGCGAGTGCAAGTGCATTCTGGTTAGGTGCTTGAATGGAACAGGAGCAACGAAGCTTGCTCAGTGGATTGGTTGAATCCAATAAATGGTGGGGGAATGTAGGGAGGAGTGTCCTTTTTATTTTTATGCAAGTAGAATTTTAGGGGAGTTGCGAAAGGCAATCAAAACAAGCCAAGAAACAAGACTGTGTACATGTTCCCTAAAACCCATGAAAATAGGGGTTTCTTGGAAAACTAGTGTACGTACATATTGAGTACTTGAGATCTTGAAAATCCTAGAGTAGAGGAAAAACCCACAAGGAATTTGTAACTATTTCCCAAGGGTGTTAAGGGATTTAGGGAGAAAATCCACTTTTTCAGTGAATAGGAGGGCTAATTAGGCCTAAAAGGCTACAAGGCCTTAAGAACTAGAAATCTTGAACCCAATTGAAACTAGGGTGAAAGGTCCTCAAGCTTGGGTATAGGGAAGTTGAAAGAGACCTAAAGAAGGTCAAGAATCCAATCCCAAAGAAGATAGGATAGATGGGGGAGTAGATGATAAAGACAAGCCATGGATGTGAAGAGTTATGGAGAAGGACCTAGTGTGAATTTGAACTTGTTGGAGAGCTCCTAGTGAGTTGGAGGATCAGATAGGAATCCTCTAGTTGGGGTGGTGATAGTAACCCTAAGGAGACCAAGAGAAGGTCTAGTAGAGAGAAAGAAATCTCTAGGAGTGGGAGCTCCCCATCAATGTACTAAAAGTATAGTGTCCTTGTTTGGAGACCTAGCCTTGTTAGGAGTTGAATATTACATTAGCACATTTCCCTATTAGGGGAATACAAAATCCCTCTAAAGGTATACTGAGCACACTGCTCTTACAATCATAAATAGTTCTATTAAAATTAAACTCAGTAGTGAACAATACAAGCATCATCTTATGCTTAGATAGTTCCAGTTGTAGCTCGCATCAACATCTTCCTGACATCACAATGCATCCATTCCACCTATCCATCATTCATACCATATCCACACTCATACTTTGCTTTACAAAAATCTCTTCATATCTGTGTGTGTGTGTGTGTGATTACATCATCCAGTTAGCTCTCAAATACATTACAAAACAAGATTAATACTAATGCAAAGGGTAAATACAATTTTGGCAACCTTATAAAACCAAAGTATAGGTTATCCAAAATCCCAATCCAACTTAGCACGTTTGGATTCCATGTCATACTCCCTTAATCATCGCGACTGATCATCTGCCTTATATCTTTGTTACTCTATCTTCACATGTTATCAATACACTATAACTCACTATAATCAACACAAAAACTCAAGTGACCTTAACATAAGGTCTTACATACCCTAAAATGTCCTTGCCTAAGCTTGCAAGTTTTCATATGCCATATACTAACTTCGTTGTCCAAAATTGCATGTTATGCTCTGTATTTCTGCTCACTATACTTAGTCATTTGGAAATTTGCATCTCCAAAATCGTAAACAAATCCAAGCAATCATCATACTAGATGTTTTTCCATAAATGACAACCATAACACTCCAAAAATGCATCACTTGCCAACAATCTCTCTCTTTGGCATTGACGACAACACTTAATGAAAAATGACTAAGTGTTAATACCAAAAAGGGTGTCTATGTATATCTTTTACATATATCCTTTACTCTATATAATTTCTATAAATTTTTCATCTCTTCTCTTCTCCCCTTTGACATCAATGGAAAAGGTAAACAAAAATGTAGAATACATCAAAATTGTGCCACTGCTTACGAGAAAATTTAGACCACCTTTAGTACATCTGAAAAAGAGTTTTCCAAGATCTTCACTTCCTCTGTCCAAGTCTTCACCAATATATGAATTACATGTATTGGCCCATTCAGTGTAAATGAAGAAGTCTCTTCTGCCTTTAGCTGAGTAGGCATATGTGTTGTAAGGGCTTGTGCTGTCTTCTCCATGTCAAAGATATGGACCTCAAGAATAGGAATAAGCCTGGGAGAAATTAGACTCTTCACCATACCAAACCTTGCCATAACTCTCCCTCTTTCTATATCAAGTACACTTAGTTTGTCCAAAATATTGGACACCTCTCCATCTGTCTCCAATACACATTGTGAGGAGGTCTCACAATAGTCCATCAACTTATCCAGAGTAGTTCTATCCTTCGCTACTATGTCCTTAATGTTCTTGATCTGTCTAATAGGATTTGTACAGTAAGTGTATAACTTCCTTCCATGTGTGACACAAATTTTAGCCTCAGATGTAGTCTTGTTTAGTATGACCAAGTCCCATGAAATAGACTTTCACACTTATTCCAATTTATTTGCAAGATACTTCTTCTCAACCTTCTCTTCAGTGATCTTCCCTAATGACTCATAGTAATTGTCAAAGTCATCTAGTTCCTTGTTCAATTTTTTTGCATCATCTTTTCCTTGAAAAACAATAGGTGCTGGAAGTATTTTGTTAAGAGTGTCAATTTCTCTTGTCATTACCTTAGTCTTCTTCTCTCCTTTCTACTTAGATCTTTCTTTAGCTTTAGCAAATGCGATGTAGGATAACTTCATCAACTCATCCACATCCATGTTCTCAACATCAGTGCTCAAAGCCTTGTCTCCACTTGCCAAGAATAAAGGTGAAGAATCAGATGTAAAGTTTTCTTGTTTCACTTCAACCTTATTCATCGTATCTTCCACTGTTTCATCAATATTTTCTTTCTATTTTTGTTTCTCTCTCATATCCTTGTCTCTCGTTCCTTCAATGTTTGTATCCTACACAAAAGGGTCATTCACATCCTGCAAAGTGTCCAATAAAATAGGCACACTAGAAACATAGAAATCTGGTTGCTTCATAGTGTTCACATACTGACTAGCATCTTTGCTTAATGATTTATCAAGGTTTATTTCAAATCTCCTTGATGTTTTACCTTTCTCAATAGATTTTGGCTTAGGATACTTAGGTGGTGAGATGTTCTTAGTTCCAGTTCTCATCAAGAATTTTTCTACATCTTTCTGTGTCTCCTCAATTACTTCATTGTATCTTCTTCCCATTATGTTTACTTATCTTGTCTTGGTTCTCATTAAGGGTTTAAGTTCACTCAATATTCTCTCCATCTCCTTAATGGATACAATAGGCAACATGCCTTCAATTTCTTGTTCTCTAATTACTTAATCTTCTTTCTATGATAATTTCTTCCTTATCTTCAATTTCTCATATAACTCCTCAGGTATACTACCTCCAATTTCTAACAAATTGTTCTTAAAAACAAGTAAGTGATTAATTACTATGTCTTCAATCAGATGTTTGTCAAATGCCTCATACATGTCATAATATTTAGCCAATGAAACAAGCTTCCCTTGCTCAATTACCCTGGTCTCTAGCATTTTCATATTTTTCTTCCAAAGTTGCATCACATTAGTGGTCTTTTCTTCAACTTTCTTCTCTTCTCCTTCTTTCCTCTATTTCTTAGGAGGTGAGTCCAGTTTAGTGTACGTTGTGTTTCTTCTAGGAAATTGCTTTTTGGACTCTTCTTGTGATGTATATTATGGTGGTGAAGGTGTAGACACATCAATTATAGTAGAAAGTGGACTAATTATCTTCACATGTTCTGGATGTGGAAGGGCTGCAACAATAGTGCTTACCAACCCAGAAGCTCTCTCAATCATCTTCTTCCTAACTTATTTCATTTCTTCCTTAGATCTACCTTCCTTGGCTACAAAGTCATCAACTATATTCTCTACTTTCCTCTTCCTTGATGCTCTAGTTTGGTCCTCCCTAATCTTTGCATACTTTTCCTCATAAGTACCCCATCTCTCCTCTGATGAATCAACTTCTGAAAATAAAATGTTGTCTACTTGCGTAATCAAAACTTTAGAACTAACTTCATAACCCAATTGATAACACCACTTATTTCTAGAAATAATTGCCTCAAAGCACACACAATCAGTTTCAACCATGAAACAGATTGAGTCCTTGTATTTATCTACAACTACCTCATAAATTCTCTCCCTTGCCTTCATCTCTCTCTGTAAGATTTTGATCATACCAAAAAATTCACCATTTACCCAAGTGTTGTTTTGTCTCCTATAACTCTAAGAAATATGAATACTAGTAGGTACACTTTCTTTCCATGCTCTAGGGTGCATACTAGGAAATTTGTGAACAATGTGAATGTACATGTGTATCAACAAAGATTCAAATCAGAATCCTTTTGATGTATCCTTCTTGATCTATCTTACATTCTCCAAGAATTGTTGTGTTAGTACTTCGTAAAGGTTATACTTGATGTTTTCCTTGACCATTTTATAAGCCATTAAGATTACTCCTACTGGTACTGAATTGAGTTGGCTACTATAATGGAGTTTATAGCCTAAAATCATAGTAATTAATCTGACATCCTGTTGGAATATATCATTTACCGTCATCGCTCTTCTAAACCACTGCAAATGTGTTAGGGTTTCTACCATAATCTTAATGTTCTTCTCAGCAACATGTATTATACCAGAGCTGCCAAACTTGTTATAGCATGAATTAGGTCACTCCAGATCTTCATAGGCTGATCTCCAAGCCAAATGAATTGGACATGAACTCTACTCAGAATAATTTTTATCCACTCTTCTTCATCAAAATCGTAAAGTTCGGTTACCTTCATGATAATTAGATTATTAAGGTGTGTGAACTCATCCTTCATCTTTCCATCATCACCTATCATGTCTTCCATCTCTGTAGCAATCTCTTTGTCTCCCAAAGATTTGTACTTACAATGTATGTAAGCCCTAATATCTTCGGCATGAAGAACATCGTAGGGTGTTTGTGAAAATGCACCTTCAGGATCATCCTCGGTAGATTTAAATGGGTGTTTCTTAAACTTGTATCTAGGTCTCTCTGCAACATCAAAAATCATTGGACTATCTATAATCAAAGCTTCAAAATTGATCTAAATACCTCTTTATCTACTAAAATGCAAATTTCTACTAATTTCAAACTCTTCAACACGCTTTGATTCTTCTTTTTCTCAAGACTCAATTCTCCTTAGGCTCTGCTTTGCAAATGGTGTTCAATTAAGTTCTTTCAATCAACCTTATACTGAACACTGAGTGAAGAAATGACACAGTTCCCAATAAACTCATTTATGTACATAATCCAATCGAATAACAATCTGGCGATCATAGGATATAGACTTATAAAGACATGCGATCACAAATATGTGTTCCAAGACATTTCTACATGCTCTCCCTAAGTTGGTAAGAGCTTAGTCCCCAAATTAAGGGGCTGGATAGATTTTTAATGTATTATTCCAATGCTCCCCCTAAGGACATGCTTAGCCATCTAGTTTGATGTAGCAATGTTAGCATCCAACAAAGACTCAGTAGTATCTATTGATTCTTCTTGAACCTTTTCCTCACTAGAATCCTTTACCTTTCATACCTTATTACTACTGATATCTTCTACTTTCCTAAAACAACTATCAAATTCACTAATGTACTCTGCAAGACTCTTACCAGTGTCACCAAGATTCTTCTTTATAAATATATGAGGTGGTACTCTTATGTTTTGAGTTCCATTGTACCTACAAAAATTCTCTATATGTCCTAGATTGTTACATTTGTATCATATCAGAGGTGATATATTCTGATTAATCTGCAACTTACAATAACTTTCAATGTGCCCAAGGTTATTACATTTGTAACATGTGGTCTTAGTTGTTGTCTCTTCACTAATGTAATCTTATTTGTATCTTGATTGATTAGGTTTCCTGCATTCCACTTTCTTGTGCCCATATGCATAACAATTAAAACAATAACTAGAAAAGGGTTTGAAAGGGGATTTACCTCTGAAATCTATCTTCATGTGTCCAAAATTGTTACTTCCAAAACATCTACCTATGAAAGGTCTGATACGTTCTTTATGTTCTTCAAGACTAGGTCTTTCTCCATCAATCTTTGCATCAAATTTTTATTCTTGATTCTTTGAACATTCAACTTCATTGAAGCCAACACCAATCATGTCTCCTTTAGGTTTATGTCTATCTCTATGTTCATCAATCAAGACTACTTATGTGAAGTCTCTCAATATGATTCTTTTCCTCAACAAGTTCTCCTTTTATGATCTAATTATATTTCTCTAATTCCATATACTTGTTCTTGTAGTGATCAAGTTCAATCTTCATTTTTCCTATCTGAATATTAGCATCTCTTAAGATTTATTAAATTTTTTTCTTAGCATCTTTTTCCTATTGAATCACTTTAGCCATCTGTAGTGAAGTAGTTTCATGATTAAGCTTTAAAGTATCTTTCTCTTGCTCAAGCTCCATTATCTGATCTAAATTATCATTGTTTGAATCCTCTTTTATCTTAACCATA
>MU224193.1:382841-397504 GCA_018584345.1 Thuja plicata | reverse complement strand
GTAAGATACCCTTTCATAATTATCTTTTCCTTGGCTAACAAGAGTCTTCCCTCTTTGCTAAGGTTATAATATACATTGTATTTTTAAGGATAGATTCTCCTTGTTTTTGGAAGTAGGTATCCTTGTTATCATTTCCTTATGATATCACCATAGAATTATGTTTCCATCCTAAGGAGGGGGCATACATGCGACATCCTTGTATATTATGTAGCCTTGTACATTATTCAGCCTTGTACATTATTTAATGGATCCCTTTGGAGACAATGCTTTCCTTAGGACTAATCCCTTTTTCTACTTTTCCTTGGACACAATGACTTCCTTGGAGTTTTTCTCAATCCCTTTGGAGACTATTCTTTCCTTAGGACTAGTCCATTTTTTGTAGTTTTCCTTGGAGACTATTCTTTCCTTGGAACTTTTTTGGATCACTTTGAAGACTATGATTTCCTTAAAACTAATCTCCTTTCACATTTTCCTTGGAAATAATTCTTTCCTAGGAATTTTTTAGGATCCCTCTGGAGATAATGTTCTCCTTAGGATTGAGCCCTTTTGGTAGATTTTCTTGTGGACAATGCTTCACATGGTTATCCTTAAGTAGAATTGACTAGCATAACACAACTTTTTAGATGATAAATTCCACCTTTTCTCTTTCCTTAATATGAGTGGAAATAGCATAATGCAACTTGCTATCTTTTCTACTCTTTCCCCCTCTTCTTTCCCTCCATGGATCACCTAGCATAGCACAACTTTCTAGAATGTTGGATTCGTGGCTTCTCTCTTTTTCTTCCATACTCTCATATCTTTTCTAATGGGTTAGACCATGGGATTTTGTCTTGTCTTTGGTAATTCTCTTTCCCTTTTCATATGATCACTTGTGCTTTTGCAATAACTTTTTGAACATAATGCTAGTGGTTTAGACGTCTTTTCGATCAAAGTCTCTTAAACTAGCTAATTTGGAGTTTGGTTTAAATAGTAATTACCTCTCTGCCTTTTTTCCCTTTTGGATTTCATATTTTATCTTTTATCATTTTGTGTTGTGTGCCCTTATACATGGTTTTTTGAGTAGAGATCTTTTGTTTGGGGGCTTTTATCCTTAAACTTAGTGATGCCTTATCTCTTTGAAATTTTCTCACGATCATTTATTTTTCTCTCTCTTGGCATTATCTCTTTTACTTTACCATGAGCATGAGATGGAATCATACTCCTAAAGTGGGGGGCAAATGTACTATCCTAAATTGTCAGCACCTATAACTAGATGCCTAATTAGGTCTTATTTTAGCATGTGTGGGATCTCGTATTGATTTTTGGTACTCTTGATCTATACCACTTATCATTCCAACATCTTATCTATAATATCTATTCCCAAACCAAATTTCAAGGCATTTTGGGGGGAACAGGTTGGCCTAGCTGACCTATTCCCCTTGACTTTCCCTAAAATTCAAATATTGGGTTTGTCTCATTGGTTAAGTGGGAAAACTAAAATCCTATCAACTTACTCCAAGTTTTGAGCTCTTAAATATTGTGATGGGATATATAAAAAACATATGTCTCTTCATTTTGGAAACCACACTCAAGCTTTGGAAGACACTCTCAAGATGTAAAGAGTTATTCAAGTGTTTGAGAATTTTAAGACATATCTTCAAGCATTCTAAGGTTTTATGAAGGTAATCTTCTCCATGGATCAAGCTTATTTCCCTCATTAAAGGCCAAGAAAATGATTCTACCATCAAGGAAGAAGATCATATGCATCCATAATCTAAGAATTTAGGTATTCACCACTTCAATTCATTCCTCTCTTTCTCCATCAAGCATTGTGGAAAAATACAACATCCATTATGTAAGGCTTATCTCTCATGATTTCCTTTTGATTTTTTGTGGAATCAAATCTATTGCATCAAAATTCTTGATGACATTCAAAGAAGCACTTGCACTACCAAGGTATAATACACTTCATAATTCAGATCTAGCGTTTACTCTATGTTACCATATTTTCATTTATTTTATTTTATTTCAAGGTTGATTTGAAACCAAGGTTTGGCTGAGGCAAACCCCTTCGTACACAATAATCTTCTTATCTTTTATGTGCAGGAATAGGTGACATTCACACTAGATTAAATTTGGGAAGCTCAAGACCTTGCAATTAGTTTGAAACTAAAAACAATTAGAAGTGCAGGAAACATGTCGACCCATGCAACCTAGTCCTTAGAAACGGTTGGCCTAGGCAACCTAGTCCCTTGAGAAATACTTTAAATTGGTTTTACTGGTCGGTGGCGTCTGCTAGTTTTTGTTTATGACATCTGTACTGAGTTGTCCACTTTCTATCAGTTTATACATCCCAAAACTAATCTTCTACTCTTTTCTAGACCTCTATCTTGCATCATCCAATCATATTTCCTTAAAAAATCATCAATCAAAGAAAACGATCATTTCACCTTCTTAGTGCTCGAGTCCTCTTGATCCTATAGTGTCATCTTCCTTCCGATTATACCATAAGTGGGATTAATCACCCTAGATCCCATTTTTTTGTGGTACACTCCCAAATGTAAGTCCAAAGAGCATAAGGATGCTCAAAATAAATAACAAAAGTCAAAATGTCAATAGGGACATGTAGAGAAATGACTCCTATGACATGATCTTGCTTGCATTTTCAAGAAAATAACCTGCTAGATAAGCTAGTAGAGGAATGAGATCCTACAAATCAAATGAAGCCATTTGATATGAGTGATAATGTTATATTGCCATTTTTTTAGTTCTCTCTCTTTAAACACACACACACACACACACACACACGTGTGTGTGTGTATTGTATTGAAAATTAAGATAAAATATATAAGAATAATGTGCTAATAAATCTTATCTAAGAATAATGTGCTAATAATTATTGTAGCAAAACAAGCAGATAACAATTAATTATTTATGAAAAAGGATAATAAAATGTGTTGGTGCAATTAAATATTCACCTAATTACACTTTACTTAAACTTACATAGGATAGTACATACATAGTTGTTTGCATATGAGACACCTAGGAGTTTGCACCTTTATTCTCACATGGTGTAAGAGAAATTCCACTTTAGGTGGTGATAGTAGTTATCACATTCTACATAATGTGTTGTCTCCACCTTTAGTGCACTTATCACATTATCATCCTCCACATGTTGCACCTACTTCATTGCATAATGGAGGACAATCTACCTTTGGTGGACATGCGATTCCACCTCGTGTGGGTGATAACTTATTTTCTCCTTATCATTGTTTCTTATTGCCTTGCCTATATAAGCAGTCACTTCTACATTGTACGAGTTCATCTATTGAGTTTAATTACTCATCCAATATCTATTGAATCCAGTTGGTTCGTTAATGCATCATTGATAAGTATACAACTTGTTCTTATCTATATTATCTCTCTTGTCTATGATCTATTCATTCACCTCTAGATCTTGGGTTGTTAGTATTGGAAAATTCTTACATGGCATTAGAGCAATTGTTACATGGTAGCAGAGTAACTCTTACAAGATGCAACCCATAACTTAAGAATTATGTAGAGAAACCCTTATGGCACGTTTGTTTCATGGAATTATACTGGGATTGGCATTATCTAATTCTGGATAATGCCAATTCCATGTTTATGTCCACTTACAAAATTGGAAGTGGAATTTTCAAATTCCAATTTTGCCCCAAAATAGGAATATGCATCTTCCACCTAAATAGGTGGAATTGGAATTGGCTATTCCAATTCTAATTTTTATAAAACCAAATTTAAGCTTTACACATGTGTGTATATGTATGTGTATGTGTATGTGTGTATATGTGTATATATATACATGTGTGTATATACACAAGTGTATATACATGTGTGTGTATATATACACACATGTGTATGTATATACTCACATATATGTGTATATAAACACACACACACATGTGTATATGTGTATGTGTGTATATATACACAAATACTTGTATATGTCTGCATGTGTGTATACACATAGATGTGTGTATGTGTGTATATGTGTATACATGTATATGTGTATATATACACACATACATGTGTGTGTGTATATATGTGTGTATATGTGTATATATATGTGTATGTATATACATGTGTGTATATATACCCACACATGTGTGTGTATATACCCACACATGTGTGTATATATGTGTATGTGTGTATGTTGTATATGTGTATATGTGTGTATATATACATAAATATGTGTGTATATATACATAAATATGTGTGTATATGTGTACACATGTGTGTACATATACACACATGTGTGTATATGTGTACACATGTGTGTACATATACACACATGTGTGTATATGTATATACATGTGCACATATACACACATGCATGTATATGTATATACATGTGTGCATATATTCACATATGTGTATATACACACATGTGTGTATATATATACACATGTGTGTATTATACACACATGTGTGTATATATACATACCATATTTAAAAAATTAAGAAATAAACAATTAAAATTTCTTATGCAACTTCTCAGTCATCTTCCAGGTGAACCAAACGAGTCCAGCCCATATTCTAAAATTCATTTTCAGAATTGGCTATTCCAGCATACACAAATTCTGTGAAACAAACGGGCCCTTATGGGAAAAAACTTCACACTCAAAGAGATCCAGGACTTGTGTTACTCCTTCAACTGAGTTACATCAATATAACTTCTCTCTCTAAATTAGTGCAAAACTTCATTGCTTTAACAATTTGTGAATGCATTGTTTTTCCTTCAACTCAAGCACCAAATATATTGGTAAGAGATAAAACACAAAACATAAATGGTTTCTAAATTCATTTAAACATAATTTAAAAAAATTGAAACCTTCCCCCTTACAACTTGTGATTGTATCTACCTTTTGAAAGATATTTCTTATCTTTTCCAAGCTTTCATTTAACTTCTCCTTTTTTCATACTCTTCTATTTTAACAACTAAAAAATATTTTGTAAGTCATCATAGTTGAATTTAGCAACCTTCATGACAACCAAAAGATAATTATGAATTGTCAATAATAATTAAATATAGTTTTAATAAAATCAAGATTGAAACATTTAAAATTATTAATAAATTGTAAAAATTTATTATAAACAATATAGTATTTCACTTTATAATAGAAATATATGTTCTTTAAAAATATTTATGATAAAATATAAATTCATTTAGAAATTTGAAAATGATAGATATGAATGTTTCTAAATTTTAAAATATTTTAATATGAATTTAGAAACTTGTTATTATTAATAATATAATTATTAGGTGATATTATTTAATATTAGTATGTAATATATATGTTTTTATTTTGTTTATGATATATTCATATTAATTTAGACCCTTTTTAAAATATAATATATAAATTTTAGAAATTTGTTTAGTATATTTAAATTTTTTCATTTATAAATATGTATGATATTAGTATGTAATATTATGTTTTTATATTGTTTATTATATATTTATACTAATTTAAAATCTTTTTGAAAATAAAGTATATGAACATAGAAATTTGTTTAATTAATTTGAGTTTTTGTATATATTACTAATTTATTATTATTTTCTAATTTTATTTTCTTTTTAGCATAAATAATTTTTTTATGATTGTTTATATATTATTAATTTAGAATCTTTTTAATTTAAAAGAATTTAATAAAAATTATTTGCTAATAATTTCTTTTGACAATCAATCATTTTCATAAAACGTAAAATAAAAGACATTAAAATAACCAAAATATCATAAAAAAAAATCATATAACAGATAATGGTAACAGTCAAATTCCAAGCTGCTTCCAATATATTGCACCACACATAAGTAGGAAGAGGAAATATTTCTCTTGCCGAATGACTGAGAACCTGCTAATGAAATTAAATTTGGTGAAAAGTATATCCTTACAAAGCTTTTGTTTGCACCAAATTTCAATGTTACCCCTTCAAACTATCAAGCAACATATTTCAAAGATTAGATGCAATTAAGTATGAAGGTGAGGTGCAAAATATAGCCATCCAAGAAACAATGTGAGATACTTATGCAAATTGCTAAGACCTCAAACACTGACCACTACCAGAACGCCAAGAGAAAATGAAATCAGACTGAGGAGATGGACAAAATAAAAACGTGGCATGTCTAGCACAAGGCTTGAGCTAAGCGTGGAAGGTGGCTTGACGTGAAAATATTAACACAACTATAAACATGTAATCAACCCTGAAATCACCCAAAAAAAAGGCTGTCACTAAGATTTGAAAACAAGCCTGCGCCTGGCCTGACTATTGGAGCAAGAAAAATCTTATCATACCCAAAAATAGAATCCAATCCTATCAATTTTGGATTTGAAAGCACCCCAAAAGATTATAGTTCTGCAAAACACTTGGTTTGATATTGTATGCTCATGCGACAACTCTTTGATTTGAAAAATAAAAAATATTGATAACTCATCTCTCAATGAACTTTGCAAAAATGAGGCTTGGATAGAATTAAAAAAAATACATAGTTGCAATAGTTGAATTTTAATGGCTTGTGAAAGTCTTAAATTGGAAAGAGTTGCAGTAACAGGTTGGAGCAATTCTCTCAAGCTAGGATTACGAATGCAAGAACTTCTACACAGAGAAAGAAATATAATTCGCTTCAAAACAATATTAAACTGAGATGATTAAATAATAAGTACAAGCCTGCTTATATACGCAAGACAAGTGTGAATGGAAAGGACAAAAAGTGTGATGTTTCTAAATGAGATGCAAGGTTAGGTTGGAACAGGTAAAGTTGACTACCCAACACAAGTATTAATGCAAGCTAGGAAATACAATATGACAACTAATATGTCTAAGTGGAACTTAAGCAAGAAGAGTAAATAATAATTTACTCTAACAATATATACAAATTTAAATTGAGTAGAAACAAGACATGCCATTATCACACCTTCAACACTAGATTATGCCTAAAAACTTCATATTTTTTTAAAAATAAAATTATCTTCAAGAAATGTAAATTAGCTAGACATAATTTTTATTTTGATCATATTCAAATATGTGATCTTATCTACGTCTCTACCCTATTCTAACATGCACTTCACTATGTCAATACTTGCACTGAGTTGAGGTGGTGTTAGCAAAGACTTTTGAAAGCTTGCTAAGATGGGATTGAAGTGCTTCAATTCCTTTAACCTTAGTGAAACCCCTTTTGATTAGTTGACATAATGAGGTTTGGCCTATAAAGAGTAATAACAAGATATATGGATGTTGTATGAAACACATAGAGTGCAATGATTCATAATTTAAAAGTTATCTTTGATTATTCTTAATGATCTTGTCCATTCTTGGATAATTATGATGAGATATGAAATATTGATCCTATTAGAATTTCATAATGTCAGTCTTTAAATAGGTAGTATTGAGTGTTCAAATTGATTTCTTTTATGTTTAACCTAACTAGCAATTGTTAAATTTTGGAAGGGGGCTATTTTGAGGAATGTGAGATCAAGCATTGGTTAAGGTGGATGAAATTGCACTAGCAATATGTGTAGAGGGTGGAATCACAATACTATATGGATCTAGGATAGGGAATAATTGGGTTTGAATTACTGGAGATAAATTAGCTCAACTTAGAATCAATATTAGCTTATGTCAAATTATGCATTATAAATCTCAAAGCAAACAATAAGACAATTATTTATCGATCTATTAAAGTAAATATTAAAAAATAAGCATTCATTTATATAGTTCACCTCTTAACCATCATTTTAAAATGTATCAAATAAATTTAAATGGTAAAGAGTAAAAAATTATTCAACTCATGAGTCTCCCTCTAGTTTCTATTCCTAAATGACTTCTAGACCTAAATCAAGTCTTCGAACTTATTTGTCTAACTTCAAAGAGGAAACCTTTTTTTTCTTTATTTTGGAATTGAATTCGAGAGAGGATCGGGTGACCGACGACCGACGTCAGAAGGCACTAATTTGAATTTGGCGCTGGGCGGGAAACCTTTTGGCTTGGGACAGAACAATTAGAGTACCTGCTAGGGCCAGGATATCGACCAGGGTACCGAGGAAGCGACAAATGAAGGGGTCCCACAGATTCTGCAACCGGATCCAGAGGCACAAAAGGGTCTGCACCCAAAAATAGAGAGAAGGATGCGACTAGGGCCTCACTTGGGCGGTGGACAAACCTTTTCGAAGTAAAACCCTCTGGTAAGTCTCCTTTCCCTAATATCAAGCTTGTTTCAAACAAAGATAAAGGGATCTATGCTTTGGAACTGCCCTCTGAGCTTATTGATCATAATATTATGAGCATGGCTTCTACTCTGGTGGGTAAGTTTATAGGATCTAGACCCAATATAGACATAGTCAGAACCTTTGTTAAAAACAAATGGGATCTTAAAGGTTAGTTTGTGGTTACAACTATGGCAAAAGGATTCATGTCTTTTGAGTTTTCTTGTCAAGAGGACCTGTCCAAAATCCTCTATGCTAGAAATTGGTCAATGGGTAGATCTACACTTATCCTACAGAAATGGTCCTCTAATCTCGATCTCAACAAAGACTTTCTGACCCAAGCTCCAGTTTGGGCGCGACTTCCTGAATTGCCTTTAGAATATTGGCATGAGGATGTGTTTGAGGGTATTGCCAGATCCTTCAGGGAGCTGCTATCTATTGACATTGTAACAACAGCAAAGAAGTGACTCACATATGCGAGGATTTGCATTGGAGTCGATGTGGGCCAAGATATGCCTGAATCTATTATTTTCCAATCCAGATTGGGAAGAAGAGTGCAAATGATCGAATACGAGAGCGTCCCCTTTGCCTGCTTCCACTGCAAGAAAGCCAGACATAAAGCTAGCAGATGCCCAATGGTCATGGCAAAGGAAACAACTCGAAAGGAGCATTTAAAACAGGGTAAAAGGCAAGATCACCAGCCCTTGAATAAGGATCTCTTACACACTAAAAAAGTTTGGAAAGAGAAAATCCCTAGTGACACGTTACAACAAAATCAAAAACCGCATGGGGATCTATCTTGTGAGAGCATGGAAAGGAAGAAAAAACAACTATCTATTGCAGGATCTATATCAATAGAGGGGGAATCAATAGCCCACCCAGCTATTGGCAAAGAGAGTGAAGCAGTTTTAGTTAGCCAAACTCATCCAGAGGATGATAAGGGGACGAATGACAAGGAAGGCAGAGAGTCAACAGAAGAGGGTGAGATTGTTGAGGCCAATTTTGACCTCTCTTTTGTCCCAGACTCACAGGAAGAGGGGCGATACGAGAGGGGTTAGGAACCATACCTCTCCCAAGGTCCAAAGGGCAGCAGAAGCGATCTCTTTTCACCAGGAAAATAAGTCATTTCTTGGAAATGGTTTCTTCCTCTACGCCGGGACAAATCTCAAGAATGGAAGCTCTTTTTGACAGTTACAAAGATGCCTCAAAGGACAATGAGGGAGCATGGATAACAGTGAAAAAGAAAAATAGTAGAGAACCATCCCCAGCTTCTCCCGCAGTAACAAGAAGCAGGGCTAAAGAAGACACAGGAAGCAAGTCAAACACACCTAGTAGGAAGAGTATGTATCAAATCAGAAAGGAAGAAGCAAAAAGAAATATTGCGGATGGGTACCAGCGGACCATCCAAGAATCTCTTAAGAAATCATGAAGGTCATATCTTGGAACATCCATGGGATAAATGGAGCCCATAAACAAGAAATAATTAGAAATATGATAAGAGACCACAAACCAGACATTTTTTTGATACAAGAGACTAAAATGAAAAAGGATAAAGTTGTTGGCATTTCTTTTGGAAAAGGTATGAAGACAGCTGCAACCGACTCAGATGGAGCCTTTGGAGGCCTTCTGATTCTTTGGAAGGATAACCTTAATTCTCACATCACTTGGAATGAGGGCAACATCTTACTTATGCATTTCACTAACCCATCTATTCAGGAGGGATGGGCTGTTATGAACATTTATGCGCCAAACACTAAGCACTCTAGACTTTCTTTCTGGGACAAGATTCCAACCTTGCTTTCCAGAATAAATGAACCAAAAACTATTATAATGGGGGATTTCAATACCCCCCTTCTGTAATCTGAGAAGTTTGGGGGCTTACCACCGGACCTGGACAGCAGGCAACACCTAGCTAGTTTGATAAATGACCTGGCTCTTGTTGATGTGGATTTGGGGGGGGGGAAACATCACCTGGTCTAATAGGAAAATGGGAGTGGAGTGCATTCAGGTTCACCTTGATAGAGCCCTCATTTCAATGGACTAGATGCAACAATATCAGTGTCACCTATCCACTTTGGCAAGATTCGGTTTGGACCACTCTCCGATTGCTCTCAATCTGGCTAATCTAAATAGAAAAAAGGTTTTCCCCTTCAGATTTGAGAGGATGTGGACAACCCACCCCAACCTCCTAACCAAGATCAAGGAATGGTGGGGCATAGATGTGGAGGGGACCGCACAGTACAGAGTGGCTAAGAAGTTAAAGAACATAAAAATGGAGATTAGAAAATCGAACAAAAGAGATTTTGGTAATATCTTTCAAACAAAAGGCAGGATTAAGTCTGAGCTTGCTGTGATCCAAGAAGAGATCCAAAATCATGGGTATGATGATGATAGAATCAGGGCTGAAAAAGACATTCTGGCGGATCTTCATAACATTGTGATAAAGGAGGAGATGTACTAGAGGCAAAGGTCAAGATCGGTGTGGTTGAAAGAGGGGGATAAAAACTCCCATTTTTTCCACCTTTCTACCATGAAACATAGGATGACTAACTGAATCAAGGCCATTAAAAAAGGGGATCAAACTCTGGAGGAAGACAAGGAGATAGATAATGAGGCCAAGAGGTACTTTACTCAAATCCTCTCTAAAGAGCTAAAGCTCAGTGACGCTGATCAGGAGGACATACTACAATCTCTCCCTAAGGTGATCTCAGAAAGCCAGAATAAGAGCTTGTTGGCGATCCTGGATCAGGCAGAAATTCATAAAGCAGTCTTTTCTTTACCTGCGAAAAAATCCCCGGGTCCAGACGGGTTCCCTTCTTTCTTTTTCCAGATTTATTGGGAGGTTATCAAAGAAGACATCGTCAAAGTGGTCCAAGAATTTTTTGGAGCCAAAAGCCTTCTCAAGGAGGTCAATGCCACTTTTCTTGTCCTCATCCTGAAAATTCTAGGTGCGGATTCTTTTGATTATTTTAGGCCCATTAGTCTGTGTAACTCCTTTTATAAGATTATCTCTAAAGCCTTCACCCTTAGACTTCTCAAGACCCTCCCGGTTCTCATAGCCCCCCAGCAATCAGATTTTGTCCTCGGTAGACAAATTTTGGACTCTATTTTGGCGGTGCACGAGGTGATTCACTCTTTGGAAGAAGGAAAGAGGGAAGGTTTCCTACTCAAACTGGATCTCTCCAAGGCTAATGACAGAGTTGAATGGTCCTTCTTGAGTAACATTATGAGGGCTTTTGGTTTCAATGATAAGGTCTTAAAGATTATTTCTCAGCTGATTTCCACCCCGTCTTTTGCTGTCTTGGTGAACGGCTCTCCCTCTGCATTCTTCAAATCCTCTCGGGGACTCCGGCAAGGAGACCCCCTCTCCCCTATCCTTTTAATCATTTTGGCTGAATGCTTGGGAAGGCTCATTCATGATCATAGGAGCAGGGGGCTTATTAGGGGGTTGCATCCCTCTTTAGGACCTTTCACTTTTACTCATCAGCAATTTGTTGATGACACCATTTTGGGGGGGGAATCTTCAGTGAAGGAGGCAAGAAATGTTAGGAACATTCTTAATTCCTACTCCAATGCCACGGGGCAGCTTATTAACTAGAACAAGAGATCGGTGTTCTTCATCAACACTCCTATGGATAGACAGAGGAGAATGGCAGGCATTCTGGGCTGTGGCATAAGCACCTTTCCAGCTTCCTATCTAGGCCTTCCGCTTGGAAGCAAACCCCTTGACGCATTTTGGGAAGGTCTTATAGATAGATTAACAGGAAATTGGCAGGCTGGAAGGGCATCACCCTGAGTCAGGCTGGGAAAGTCACTCTGATTCAATCCACTCTCCAGAACCTCCCTACCTATGTTCTTGGCCTTTTTACTATCCCGAAAAAGGTGGTGGACTCTCTAGAAGCCATCTAGAGAAAGTTCCTATGGGAAGACAAAGATGGAAACAAGAAATACCCACTGGTGGCTTGGGATATGGTCTGCAAGCCAAAAAAACATGGAGGCCTGGGGATCAAGCAGCTGAAGAAGTTCAATAGACCACTGCAAGCTAAAGAGATTTGGAGAATCTTCAATTCAATAGGGGAATGGAGGGACATCATGCAGGAAAAATATGCAGCTAACTTAACTTTCAAAAAATTCATAAGCAGAGACTCTGACCCGAAGGGTTCTCACATATGGAATGGCATTCTGAGGACCAAGGGTATAGTGACAGCGAAAACTCGATGGAAAGTTGGTAATGGTAAGAAGGTTAATTTTTGGCATGATGAATAGCTCAAACAGGGACCTTTATGGAATTTGGAGCCTTTCAATAGATGGGTTGAACATTGCATTGACAAATTTGGCAGCAAAGTCAATGACTATAGAATTAACAATAATTCAGTTGATCTCACTGAATTATCCCAGGACCTTAAACCCCTTATGGTCTATTTGGAGCACACTCCCCTCTCTCTCAATGAAGATATCTTGGTTTGGGGGGAGTCCAAGGATGGCTACTATATAGTGGCCTCAGGATATGAATTGATGGAGGGTGTTGAAACAATTCCAGCTTGGGCGAAGGCCTGGTATCCTGGTATCATCCCTAAAGTTAACATATTTTTCTGGACTTTGCTACAAAACCGAATCTTGACAGTGGATAATCTTATTAAAAGGGGACATTACATTCCTAATAGATGCTTTCTCTACAAATCCCATAGTGAAAATGTGGACCACTTATTTATCCACTGTGTTTTCGCCAGGAAGATATGGCATTAGTTCCTATCTTTTTTCAAGACATCCCGGTGTTTCCCTAATACTACCCTTGACCTCTTTGACCAATGGCATCTTGGGGGAAGTGGTCATCATCTCTGGGTTTGGGCCATGCCACACATCTGATGGGGGCTGTGGAAGGAATGAAAAAATAGGATATTTAGGGAAAAGATCACCCCGGCTAAGGTTGTAGCCCAAAAAATTGCTAACGCCCTACAGGAAAACTACACCATTTGCAAAGGAAACACTTCTACTCACTTAAATGGGCTAAACAACATCAACAAAAGGCTTGGATGCAGATGGTCTTTACCACCAGAAGGGTGGTTCAAAGCTAATTTTGACAGGACCGCAAAGGGGAACCCTGGGAAGGCAGGGGCGGGTGGAATCATCAAGAACTCACATGGCAAAGGAATTGCAGCAATTTCAGCACCCCTGGGATCACAAACCAACCACTATGCAAAGGCTAGTGTGGCACATCACACTCTAAAGCTTACCAAGGAAACGGGAATCAAGAAGTTATGGGTGGAAGGGGATTGAAAAAATATAATAGACTATCTTAATGAAAAGACCGGGCCTTCCTGGACAATAGAGAATATAATAAAAGAATGTACACAAATACTGAATTCTTTTGATCAAGTCTACGTTGCACATGACTACCGAGAAGCAAACCAGGTGGCAGACAGGCTGGAAAACATGGGTGTCACGTATGAAGAGGTTAAACAATGGAAAGATGGGAAACATTTACTGTCAGAAATTGCCAACATCATGGAAAGTGATCGGGTTCTGGGCAGACTCAGAAATATTAAAGGTTGATTATGACAGAAGCAAAAAGGCTAATTATGGTGAGTAATGACAGTTGCATAAAGAATCCCCACAAGATGTGCAAGTATGAAAGCAATGATGGGAAAATCAATTTAAAGCCCCATCGGCACACTTGGGGGCTTTTAAGAAATTATTACATTTATGAGGCCAAAAGAAGGCTCTCAAAACCCCAAACAAATATCATTTCAAAACAAAGGGTTCTTAGTGAGAACATCACAAGAAACAAAGGAAACAGAATTGTTGCAGACATGGTGGGAGAAAGACACAGGAGAGAGCCAGAGAGAGAAACTGAGAAATGGCGCTAGAGATCAAAGGTTTGGGAGATCTTGAGAAAGGGGGAAGTGATCATGTTAGAATTAATCTTTCCTTGGTTGAAGCTATGTAATTAAAGGATAAACCAAGGTATCCTTATTTGTATTTGTCGTCTAGTCCATGTAGGAGGACATGTCACTATTTTGTATTTCCTTTAATAAGGAAAATAGATATTCCTCCTTAAGAGGAATCACACATTTGTCACACACACAATATGAATGTGGCATCCATAGGAGAAGGGAGTTACATGCAAACTCCTCCACTCATCTCTACTTAAGAGATGTCTCTCACACACTTGCTCGAATAATCTTCTCTTCTCTCTCTCAATCTCTCATTGCTCTCATTATGGTATTGAGCTTATTTCTCCTCCTTTAGGATTTTTGCCATATTCTTATTCACAAAGGGGTTTTTCTTTGCTTTTCCCCTTACCAAAATCTCTTGGCTTTTTGTTGGATTCTTGAAGTTTCTCATGTGCTTTGTGGTTGATCTTGAAATCTTTCTCTCCTTTGGTTTATGGTAAAATCTTCTAACATTTCATTTTCTTGGATTACTTCTTGTTTATGTTTTCATTC
>MU224193.1:307933-320053 GCA_018584345.1 Thuja plicata | reverse complement strand
AATACGATTCATCCATAATAGCATTGTAGGAATTTATTCTTCAATTTGATAGGTATCAAATTTATATGCTTGTTTGCTTTTTTATAGCATTTATGTAATCTCATAAAGATATCAAACGATTCAAAGATAACCTTGCAAGAAAACAATTATGCAAGGAACTATTATGCCTATCCACCTCTTGGAGGCATACATAAATCAAAACATTTGTCAAACTGAAATTCACTTATATTTTGTAATGTATTATGGTGTGTGTATAGAAAAAGAAGTGAAAGAGCTGATAAACAATTTGTGGAAGTTATTTATCTCTTAGGTTCGTTATGAATTTGAACCTTATCATAAACAATTCAGTCAACTTAGAAAAAAATTGAGAACACAATTTAACAAAAAAAAATTGATTAAGGAAAATAGGTTTTGATGGGTTCCTGAAACCCTACAACGGATAAAAAAGAGAACTAAAGCATATAAGTGTTACAAAACATCCATCAAAAAATAGGCAGGACTAGCAAAATAGTCTCAAACAACAGAAAGCCAGGAACACATATCCAATAAAACCAGGAATAAAAACCAGGGGTGCCATTCAAGCAATGTCTCTGAGAATCTCCGCCGCCCCTATCTCCAGCTCAGTCATTTTCCCAGCAGCTTCTCTAAGTTCGGCCAGCTCCTTGTCAGCTTCCTGGTTTGCCATCTACTTGGCTTCTTCTCCAGTTCCCTTCATATTTTCATAATCTGGAAGTTGATCCCTGTCTCTGTGCATCGGCCGATCCTCTTTGTTTCCTCTTTGTTCTTAAAAATTTTCAATGATTACCTTAATGTTATCATTTGAGGCTTTAAGTATGTTGTAACTTTGCTCAGCTATTTTAACCATTGAAGCTTCAATACCTTCGACCCTATGCTTTAGTTCAGTTACTCTGTTGTCCAGCTCCCTATCCTCCGCAATATTTTTGTTGTTGTTGATTATGCTTTCTTTATCCATCCTGTCCATCCTTTTTTTCAGCTCATATATTTCATAGTAGGTCCATTTTGTTGATCTATAGCTGTCAATGACACTATTTTTTGCATTGTTCAGCACATCCATTTGAGGATCTTCCCTCGCATTGTCGCTGAAAATCACTAGAGCAGGATCAATGAGCTCTTCCATTTGAATTCTTCCCTCTTTGTTTTACTTAACCAAGGTCCTTACCAATTCTCTCTTTATGTCCATTTTAGCGGAGACCGTATCAAAATTTCTCCAGACAACCTTATTGTTTTTACCTGTGATCCTGCAGGTGTAATGGTCTTCTCCATACTCTGCAAAACCCTGGCTATTGACATCGTCTTCATTCTCCTTCCCCTATCTCTCCTCTTCCTCAGCTCTCCCCTCTTGTGTTTCCTCCTGGCTAGCCATCTTCTCCTCCTGGGTTTCCACTTTTAATCTTTTTGATCTCGTAACCCTCTTCCTCGAGCTATCCTCCTCATTCTGAGTCGGCATCTTGATTGTGATCTTCCTATTTTTATCCTTCTTCCCCTTCTTAACAAAAAGTTATATGGTTGTTATTAGAAAATTTCAATTATTTGCTCCATGTAGGCTTGCATGCATGTCAATTTTTAATAATTTATGACCCCTATTTATATTAAAAGTGAGAATTAAGGAGATGGTTTTGTTTTCAAGATGATATTAATAGTGAGAATCATGGATATGGGACATGCATATTGTGGTTACATAAAAATATTAAAAATATTAATTATTTAATTTGTTTATAAAATTATAAGTTTATAAAKTATATCCAAAAGACGTYCTTAATATTGGCTTTAGCRAGAGCTTGTATATAGATAAAATATTAGAGGAAAACTTTTAAATTAATTGTAAATATAAAAATCACATTTTCTTTCAAAAAAATTGTTGATATAAGATGTAAKCTTAAGATTAATTYGGGTTGTGTTTGATATTATATGTTGGTATAATGCAATTGAAGAAAAATGGCTCATGTAYGCAAGGTTATGTTAATGCTACTCAAGAAAATGTTTCCTAGTAYAGAATGATTCATTGAGAGAAGTTTGAGTATAGCTTCCAAAATTGAGTRAGAGTCTAAGGGTGTTCACTTTAGGCTACCAAGATACAACAATCCCTGCACATCAACTGATGAGGTTGGGCATGAAAAAAATTATGAGAACTTTTATGTGTCATTCTCAAAATAAAAGGATGAGATGACAATACTACAAGATTGAGAAGAAGACACAAGTTTCAAGTTCCAACCCTCTTCAACTAGGTTTGATAAAATAGGGTTTGGACTAAATATCATAGGAAAAACCAAAAAACTTGAGTGGAGTTGCTCAAAGATAAGAATGTAAGGAAAATGGTGCCTCAACCTTACATTTACATAAGGTTACTATTTATAGTAAGTTTATAGTTGAACATGTATTGGTTCAAAAATTTTCCTCAAAGGTACAAATTGGCTAAATAAGCATTTTGATAATTTTTTATTTCAAGTTTAGGTCTAGATTTGAAAATATTAAAATTTCTATTTTATAAAAATTTTATGTCAATGTTGAAGGACTTAGAGGCATTTTTTGGTCCCAAAAGTGGTCATTACTAGAGTAGAAAGTTATAGATTGATAGAGAACTTCACAAGCTTTTTGGCACTTGAAACAGTTTGTCAATCTAACTCATGGATCAAAAGTTAAGGCATCTAGAAGTTGAGTCTTCTGAAATAGGAAATCCAAAAACATATAGGACACATAAATGAGCTATAAAAAATGTTACATGTGTTGATGTTAGAATGTGGAGTTGATGTTATTCATGTTGTTGTCATCAATGATTTCTATTGATTTCAACATATCTAATGCATAGTTGTGGTTCATTTATGATTTGGTTGTTTTGTTGTATCGGTAGAAGTATTCACCGAAAGATGTGTTTTACATGTTTATCCTTATCCCTATCAGTGATGGTCCCTTTTAGTGTGCAATATATGGTGGAACAATTATTTTGGATTGGTCCTAGCTTGGACATATTCATTGTGCTTCGGTCAATGCATTTGAATTATAATGTACATATCTTATCTATTGGTATAAAAGATCTCAGAGATTGTGTTGCATACTAAAGCATGTTGTATTGAGTGAGGTGGTCCATGTTTAATTCCTTACCACCGCAGGAATGTTTCGATGTGACCTATTTTAAATCAGTTTAGGCCGACTGGGTTGATGACATCAAGTAGTATAAAGAGAGCGATATTCCCAGTTGTTTGTGTGGTTTCTTGTATGCGAGTAATATGAAAAATGAATGGGAATTTGACAAGGAAAGGTCTATGTGTGAGTTGATACAATCTGTAGCAAATTTTTATATCATTTATGTATTGCAGAGTATCGGTGATAGTGACTTTAGATGTGGATTCTTTCTTTCATTTCTTATATTCTAGAAGTGAGCCCATTTGTATTGGCAATGAGCCTACTTGTAATTGGAAGTGAGCCAACTTGCAATGAGAAAACCGCCAGTGAGCCCTTGTAAAAATTACCTTAATTGGTGTCACCATAACTAATGTTTATTTCATGAGAATTAGTTTCTCCATGGTTTTTCCCAATTTAGGTTTTCACATAAATTTTGGTGTTCTTTGTGTTGATGGTTTTTTTCTTTCATGTTTACATCTGTTATAAGTTTCCAAATTATTTAAGTGCTTACCAACTTACTAAAAATTTTAACAAGTGTTTGTGAATAACTGATTTACCCCCTATTGGTTATTTGACTTGTTTGACAATTGGTATCAGAGCTTGGTTTCTCGATGAAGAGCTTAACCAATTGAGGCAGATCTGATGATGCACAAATTGAACATTCCTATGTTTGATGGATCTGATTACAGTTCATGGAAGGAGAAAATGAGAGGATATATGATTTCTATTGGTTACACCTCTTAGAAGCACGTGGAGAAGAAGTATGTGTTACCTCAGAATGACCACACTACTCCAGATGGTTTCCCTAGAGTGTTTCCCATGAATTCCATATCTATCTCATCTTGTAGCTCTCCACCAGGATGAAACTGTGTCATTAATTTGTTAGATGACCATACAAGAAAAGGAATATCCAAGTTTTAGAGGTAGATTGGATGGTTGAGTCATTAAAAATACGGGTGATAATGGAAAGTTTGAAGGATTGATTCTTCTAGGTGTATTTTGCTTGAGTGTAGGGATAATAATATAGATTCTTATAATGATACCTGTTGGAACTTTATTTTATGGTTTTTTTAAGAACTTCATATTTTGATTTAAATAATATATTTTTATTAACTTTATTAGATTTCTATAAATTTTATTGTTGAATGTAATTATTTTTGGATTCATTGGGTGAGAATTTTTGCGTCGAATCACACTTTCTAACTCTCTGACACATGTTCTCTTACAGTTTGATGATGGATCATGGAATGTGATCTACAACATTGATGTAAAGATTGTCACACAATTCAATCAAACAATCAATTACACGACATATTCTAAGCTTTTTAATTTTCTTAAGTTATAATTGTTCATATGAAATGGCACGAGGTTTTCTAATTATTAGACCTTCTACTATGATTTTAGATAAACTACCTAAACAAATACAAACTTTCTCTTAAAAATGATTAAAAAATCTAAAAATTTCTGCAGAAAAGAACCACTATTTTCTCTTAAAAATAATAAAAAAAGTCTAAAAATTTCTACAAAAAAGAGCCACTAGTCAAATTATTAGTATCAAAATGAAAGTGTCATTTACTCACATAAAATGTAGTGATTGTGCCTACCGAATTTTTGGGCACTAGCTTCATACGCATATCAAATTTTCCAAAAAAAAATTCTTTCTTTAATTGAATTAAAGAACATGTGACAAACACTTTGATTTATTTAGGACTCTCTGAAACCATGAAACCATGAAGGCATATTAAATATGATGTACATGAAGTTGAATTGCATAAAATATACTAGTGCTCTTATCGAGAGTAAGCTGCAAATCCTAGCCATTGTTGAGTATATTAATATGTTCATTGCCCCATTTGATGTATACATCTTCATAGAAGTTGTTGTAAACCATGGAAGTTGCAATACACATGAGCAGATATATAATACAGTGGAAAGGAGTGGAACAAGCCATAGCTATGTATTGACTTGGAATATGGATATATGGAGAAATGCTAATAATTATGAGAGAAAATGAGAGCAGGTGAATGGAGAAGGCTTCATGGGTGCACTTATAAATAAGAGAAATCAGAAGAACGGTGACAGCCAGATAGATGGGAAAAATGGAAAACTAGTTGTTGTGTTGTTTATGATTATTGTTGGTTTACACTCCTTTCAGTGTGTTGAATTATAATGGAGTAAGGAACCACCATCGTAAACAATGCAGCCGTAAAGGAGGGCCACAACTATCATGACTAGTAGGATATTATCTATTTTAGTTTTGATTTTTATGATTGCTTGCCAACCCATTTTTAGAGAGAGAGTTGTGTTTTGTAGGAAATATTTTAGTCTAAATATTTGAATGGGGAAGGTAAAGTACATGTTCATTAATTAAGAAAATTACACAAACAATTTTTTTTCCTTTCAGCTACAGCTTGAGGAAAGCTCCAACTTCTCTACAAATTAAACTTCACAGTAGCATAATCACTGCTAGAAAATAGTAAGAGCCTAGCTGTGATACCAATTTGAGAGAGGAAATATAAACAAGAAACATAACTTTACAACATATTTATTGTGTTGTTACACAATATTCTACATCATATAACACAAAACAAAATTTCTATCAAAATTTACACCAATAAATAAAATTTATTGACTGAATTGAAATTGATTATGTCTCCTCCATTTATAGGGGACTTATTCGAATATAAGAAAAGAGTTACAAAGTAAAATAACCTCTACAACTCAACAAAACCCTTCTATGTGGACAGTAAATAGACATGACTATCTAAGAAGCCCATCATTTTATTAGGTAATGTGGAGATTACGCTTTGAACTGCTTGCAATTTTTTAGGAAATGTGGGGATCTTGTAAACAGTCAAAAGAAACACAACAGCTTAGTTACATACATGGAATAAACAATTACTCCACTCTAACACCCTTGGGATAAGGATGTCTTCACCTTGTGTAAACTGAGAAGTTCCTTCTAATTTTAATAAAACAAAACTCGTTCTATAGTGTCATTTGGATTTCTAGAGCCCATTTTGATGTGTGCTCATTTTATCTAATGTCTTGTAGTTGTTTTGCTAGACTTCCTGGGTGAAAAAATTGTGTTTCTTTATCTGAGTTTACAACTACATTAGCCAACCATTCTGCCATTTGGTTTTCCTCTCTGAAACAATGACTAATTTTATATTCTGTAAATCTTGGAAGGAGTCTCCACATGTCTAATAAAATATACTCCATTTGTTAGTTTTCAATCTTTTTAGAAATGAGAACATATTCATTTGTAAACCCTTAGTTGTTATCTGTGACTAGATTCATTTGTACATCTCTTTCCTGGTTCTAAGATTCTATATACCTCTTTTTTCATTTCTCAGTTCCCAGTACAATTTTTGTCGAGTATCTATTTTGTCCTCTTGAATTGTTGATGATGGATAAGAGATCAATTTCAGAGATATTGTAGGCCTATCTATGAGAGGGGCATCATACCTTGATTCACTTGCTCAAGTGATTTTTCTTCCCCTATCACACACACACACACACAACCTTCACTTGTATATAAGAGTTGATTACAGAAGGAATATGCACAGGTGATAAACATGCAGATTTGCCTAAGCATTACTGGGAGCTTACCCTTCAACAAATGTATTATTGTGAAAATCATCACAAGTCCATTTGTTGTGGGGTCTAGCTCACAGTAGTGCTTGGTCAAATCTGCATGTTTGTCACCTATGCATATAAATTCTCTGATCAACTCTTATATGCACAGGTGAAGGTTGATCAACTCTAATCTCCTCTTTGTATCTATATGTTATCAAAGCAGTTCTATTGAGAATCTCAAGTCTACTTGAGACATTTGAATTGTTAAAGAAATTGTAGCATCAATTTGTGTCTTGATTGTTTTCTTGCAGATACTCTTCTCAATCTAGCATTGTCCATAAAATTTTATTTTGTTCAATCTAATCTTTATTTATTTGCAAATTTTTTTAATATTATTGGGATTTGAAATTTATTAAATTTCTATTTTTTCCTTAGATTCCTCTATTTATTCATTAGTTGTGTGATTAGAGGCTTCATTTAGCATACATGTTTGATAATAGGATTCTTTTAGCATACATGTTGGATAAGAGGCTCTTTCAAATACTTAAAGCATTTTTTAGGGATCATTGAGCTCCTTTTCTTTTTTTAGTGCTAACACTTCTAGTGCCAAGATAGCTTTGACTCTTACTCTTACTCTTACTCTTCTAGTGCTAAGAAAGACCACGCCTGGAAATATGAACCCAGAACATAATAAGGAGACAATTTCTAGATTGTGGTCTCAAATCAAAAGAAAACGTGATGCAAAATGTTATTGTCCCTACAAAAATTGTAAGGGCTTAAAGAATCGACGACTTCTAATCATAAAAACTGAGAGACATTGTAGGCAACATTGTCACATTGAAGGGGGAAATTATTTTCCTCTATTGGTGAATGTGAATTTCCAACTGGGGGAACATACAGGCGTGAATATCAAAGAAAAAGGTAATTCTCCCATGGAAGAAGATGATCCCACGACAGAGAACACAATTGAAGATATTGGTATTAGTGCAACTGATCATGTGCTAGAGAACATAATTGAAGAACATGGTACTGGCATAACTAATCAAGATGATGAAGATGATGATATAATGTAGTCAAGCTCAGGGGATCCAAGAATGGACTTTCCAAACTTGCAACCAACAACAAGACAACAACAAAAACATAACAACACTAGAGATATATCAAATTATATCAACTTGTACTCAAATTCATATTCAATTACACAAAATAATAATTGTATATTTTTATCAATAACTGAACATTACAATCAACATGTTAGGCTATCAGGCCTTCCCAATTAGGGCCAAAAAAACATCAACAAGATCTTGTAGGATCCAACATTCCCAGTCTACCCTATAGCTAAGTGGAAGAAACCATATCTAAACTTGTGCTCGCAAGCCTCCAAGCAATCTGCAATTTCTATCTACCCACTTACAACTATCTGCATCAAATTTCAGTCTTTCAATTTATCAACTTATCTATGCCATCCTCTGCCTCCCTTTTTTCCCTAAACATCAACCTAGACTCTCATTTATATACAAAATTTCCACAAGTCAACATTACAATTGAAATAACATATATAAACCCAAGTTGGCATCAAGACCACACAACCAACGTGTTATCCATCAGTCAGCCTCCAACGGTCATTAAATCTTCATAGGAGAGTGAACCAAACAAGATATAGGTCCTCACATCTCCCACACACGACCAAAAATTAAATGCACTAGTCGACCAACCCAATAGATAGCATAAACCCTTTCGGTGATCAAGAACACTAAGAACAGACCACTCGGTGAGAGGCACAATCGAGTCAAGCTCCACCGAACAAACATCATTGAGAAACAAGTCACCGAGACCGAGCAACCAGTCACCAAGACTGAGCCACACATAACCGAACCAACAGGTAACCGAGCACTCCAACAAGGAACTCCAAGGCAGTTACCAACTATATTACCAAGTTCCCAAACAACAAATCAAAATCAAACCAAAACATGTTTTTGGTGACACGGAATTGCCAACTACCCCAGGATGCTCCTACATCATGATAATAGCCCATCTGATCATGATGATGAAGATAACCTTGATATACCTATACTTGAAAAGGCATACGAGCCCCTATACCAAGGCTCCCAAATAGCTCTTCTCTCCATTGTATTGTTGTTGGTGAACTTCAAGATTATGAATGGTTTAATCCAATGTAGCAATATCACATATGCTAAGGTATGTCATTTTTTTCATCTTCTATGTTAGCGTATGATTAATATTCTTTATATTAACTAATGATATTTTTTTCCATATGTTGATAGGTGAGCGTTTATTACCACCATCAAACATTATACCTCACTCGTACCAAGAATTATCTGTCATTATGAAAGATATTGGAATAGAGTATCAAACAATACATGCATGTCCCAATGATCATATTATATATCATAAAAAATGTGAATTTGCAATAGAATGTCGTGATTTTCACATTAACAGATATCGATCAGATCAAACAACAAAAAGTGTGCCTCGCAAGGTTCTTTAGTACATTCTCATTATTCCACACCTGCAATGATTATTCAGGTGCACTAGCTTGGCACAATTTATGGATTACCATCCACGCAATAGAAGTTAAGATGAAATTATACGAATGCCTGTGGATGGTTCTACATTTAAGGATATAGAAGATATTTGGCCACTCTTTAAAGAAGAACCTCGTAATCTCAAGCTTTCATTGGCAGCGGATGGTGTCAATCCATTTGGAGAGATGAGACCAGTTTACTCAGTCTGGCCTATTTTTGTTATTAACAATAACATTCCTCCTTGGATATCCATAAAGAGAGAGTACATAATGTTGGAAATAATTGTACCATGTATTTTTTCATTTAATAGTCATCTAAATTAATTTATAAACACCGCATCAAAATGATCATAATAATTATGTAATGTTTCTGTCCATTCGAATAGGTAAGTACCAAGTGAAAGATGTGAATGTATATATTGAGCCCCTTATTAACGATTTGTTGGAGTTATGGAATGGGGTCACTATGTATGACATCTCTAGACTAATAGGACAAAGACAATTTGAATTCCATGCAATGCTTGTATGGAAAATACATGATGCTTGTATGGACAATACATGATGTTAGACTTTGTAACCGAATTTGTCGAAGGGCACCAGACCGATTGAGACCGATTGGGCTATGCTGTGTCAAAAATTTTGATGGCACCGAAGAGTAAGTTTTGGTTCCAATAAATATGGTTTAAGGATTGCAGTGATCCAAGAGAGGTTGGAATTGGCCATGTGAGCTGATTCTGAGTGGCTAAAATCATAGTGAGATTGCTGCACTCGACAAATTCCCATGGTATTTATTCAATGAAAGGGTTGTTAGAAAATTCAACTTCAATGAGATCTATACAGTCACAAAGTGATTTGGGAATGCTACCTCCAAAATTATTGGAAGTAACATGCAGGTATTTTAACTTTGAAAGTTGGCCAAGAGATTGTGGCAGCTCCCCAACTAGTTGATTGTCGTGTAGATAAAGTTGAGTTAGACGATCACAATTGGCTATAGATGAAGGTATCTTCCCTACTAAGGAATTCCTTCCCAAAAATAACTTCGCTAGTTGTGTCAGATTCCCAACATTTGATGGGATCTCTCCGCTCAAATTATTATCATTGAAATAAATCACCTCCATCAAGGGAAGCCCAAATATGGAGACGAGAATTCTTCATTTGAGGCTATTATTATAGATTGACAAATAATTGAGCTTTTGAGGCTACCAAGCTGGACATGGATTTTCCCATGGAGATAATTTCTTGAGAGATCTAAAGATTCTAGCTCTGTGCAATTTCCTAGCCTAGGGGGAATGGTGCCGGAGATATTGTTAGAACCCAAGTACAATTTTTTCAAATTGTGTAAACCACAGATGGACGAAGACAACGTTCTAGAGAGCTAGCTTTTATAAAGAATGAGTGTACTCACCATGTTGTCTGGAAGGCATGTGACTCCATTCCAGTGGCAGGGGTATTTGTCAGAGGAATTTCAAGTGCTGAAAAAGCTGGGAGGAGCAGTGAAGTTGTGGAGAAGAGAAAGTAGAAGGGCTCCATCATTGCTAACTTCTTCATTGCATTGTGTGTAAAATGCTACTACAATAAATGCCAATTATATCAGTCTAACTGTAAGTGAGATCATCATGTAATTTTGGAGCAATCAGTCATTTCTTAACCAGTGAGTATAATCTAGAGGGAGGCAAGGCCTTTATCGTCCTCAAAAGTCAAAGTCAATAGAGTTTCCAAATTTTAAGCTTTGATTTGTTTTTGGTAATGCACATGAAATCACATTCTATTGGAAAAATTAGTTCATTCACTCATTTAAACAAGTCATTGTTTAATCTTACTCTTTTAAACTGAAATACTTCTCTGCAATTGCTGAGAAATTTACAAGTCAATACAATTGATAAGTCAGAGATATTTTACACAACAAGTCAAGTTACAAGTCAATACAATTGATAAGTAGGCGATATTTTCCACAGCAAGTCAAGTCAAGTTGTTTTAGGAAGTCAATACAGGGAAGAATTGCTTAGTAAATTTGAAGGTGGTCTTTAATTTTCCAAAGTGAATGTCTTATTAATCAAGCATCATTTATTTTCCTATTTACATGGAATCAATCTGTTGGTGATTTAGACCCTTAAAAAGCCCTTGCATTATGATATAAGGTGTTCCAATTGAACATTGAATGGGGTTTCAAAATTTTTGAAACATGTATTTCTTATAATATTGGGTCTTTTTTTTTAAATCGGTTCATTTTATTTGGAATTAGATATATATATATATATATATATATATATATATATATATATATATATATATAATTTTTTTGGTTAAATATGTTTTTGATATTATGTGAAACAAATTAGATTAGCAAGACTTTAAGAGTACGTAATTATGCAAATCTTATAAACTAGCATATACATTTTAAAATATCTAGATATAGTTTATGAAGTACTTCTTTATCATTTGCTTTGTTTCCATTTCTAAGGTTTTTAACTAATGAAGTAGTTGACATTTCTCAGCTATTGTGTATATTTGATAATACTTCATAATTGAAAATATGAAATTTCTGTTTTCTCACTATTTTATTTTGGCAATAGATCATATAATTTAAAATGTCAATGAATAAAAAACTTATATATTCAATTTCCTAAAATATTGTCAATATACTATACTTTGATAAATTTATTTCTAAATTCAATTATAGAAAGATATTTGCAATACATTAAGTTAAATGTTTAATAACCACATCTATATATCTATTCTTCACTTGTATATTTATAAACTACCTTAACCTCTACCAAAATTCCAAATCAACCTTCATTGTCAAACTATTGTTTACTGAAGAGTAGCTTGTATTATACTTACAATGAAAACCAATA
>MU224193.1:244187-274427 GCA_018584345.1 Thuja plicata | reverse complement strand
TTATTTTACATTCAATTGAAATATAACATTTACAAAACTAAATTTAAAACTTATAAAAAAATAAACTTACACTTTAACTAATACTATCTACATCCCTAATACAATACTCCCTAATTCATATTTGTCAATAGAAAAGAGTATGTAACATTAATACTAAAATTTTCACTTGTAATAATAGTGTCACTCATAGATGCGATGCTAAAATTTTAACTTGTAACAATCATGTCAACTCATTGATGAGGCCTTACAAAGAGTTTGGAAGAGTTTCTTAAAACCTTCAATGACGCTACCTCTCTCTCTCTCCAACAATTAACCCTTCATTGTCATGAATAAGGGAGGAAACTTCTGTACACAATACTGATCACTGTCTACACCCTACCAAAACTTCCATCCCTAACCCTATCAAATCAATTATAATAATCTGCACAAAACCAGTTTCAACCTCCTCTTTGTCATCAGAATCTATGATGTTAAGCACCAGATAGAGGAGGAATGGAATAAGGAAGGGATCAGAGCGATGAGATTTGATAAAGTTTATTTTTCATTTTAGCCATGCCGCATGTGTCAGGTTCTCGCATGCCCGCAAGGAAAAAGTGAAAGGTTTGAAAATTGTTGTGAGTGCACGATCAGCAAAAAAATGTAATCGCCAAAACATTTGGGAAGTTTTTAATGTTAGGCCATTCAACATTAGGTTTTTTTTTTTGCGGTGATTCCAACACCGACGACCATTGGAGTTGCTGGGACGAGCAGAACAAATATTGAAATGGCGTCATGAAACTTTAAAGAAAATGCAATTTTCTAGTTGTAATGCCAAATTCCACATCCCTTGCCAACATCCCCCAGCCAGTGTTGATTTGGGATCCTACGAAAAATGGAGTATGGACAACCACCAAGGCCGCATGCGCTATTTTAAATTGCCTCCAAGATTTGTAAAACTACCTTTACCCTTAACCTAGTCTTTTCATGGCCAGTCTTTCAACTCACATCATGTACAAAGATATTTCTCTGCATTTGCCAACCATGAGAAACATGGGATCAGTAGAAAGATTGTAAGTAAAATCATATGCATCCCTTTAGCCACAAGTAGTACACAGGTCCTGCATACCTAGTTTACAACTTCCTGATCAATAACTATGGTTTCACAGTTTTACTTCCATACCCACATCACACAATCCTTGAACTACAAGCTGATAGAGCCATGATAAATACGTTTATGAAGGTGAACATAGAACCCCTCCATCAAGATGTCATTATTAGGCCCCTTCTCTCCATTTGTAGAGCACACATTTCTTGTCTTCTGTGGAACATTCATTTCAATAGGCCACATCATTAGATGATACAGAAGTCCGAATCACACATGACTTTCATGATAAATTGTCAATTTCCCTTCGCTTACCCTATTTTTTTCTATCGCCCGAGGAACCTAGATAAGAACAAGGAGATGCTCACTATCACACCAAACTAATCGGTAAATGGCAGGACAACGACCTTTTTTCAAGACCTCCCATATGCCAAGGAAGCTACATTTTGTGTTAGAAGCTGGCTTATGCCAAAGCCATAGAGCTTAGAGTCTCCATTAAGGATGAGCCAATCAAAATGTTTGAACAAAAATCTATCTGAACAAATGCAAAGAATGTTTGTCATAGCTATTCCTTTGACCGAAGGAGTACAAACCTGAAAGAGAATGGTGAGTCGAGCCAATGGAGCAGTACGGGTTTTTCTCACAGCACCAACCACCCACGTGCTAAAAGTTGTGATCTAGTCCGAATCATCTGATTAGTAACAAAACCCTATAAATACTTGTGTAGAGCCCTATGTTCATACGAAACAGAAATCAATTATCATTCCCAAGTAACTGAAATCTTTGCAGAACGGGCAGTTAGGATTGTTCTTCCTAAAACAAAAAAAAATCTTAAAAACAAAGACCATATACATTTTACATTCCACTAGAAAAAGATGCAGACTTCACAAATTAATCCCCAAACAAATGATCAGACCTAATCCCTTTCACCATGAATTCGCCTAGCAAGCTGGATATCACACAAGATAGGCTTCTACAGCTTCTTGGAGTATCTTCATTTTTAACTTCCCATAAGATACCTATAACTTCCTCCAATAAATAACTTCCTCCATTTCCTATCCTCTCGGATAGGTTATATGGCTTTTTTTTTTCTTACAGGTAATTTGATTTTCCAAAAGAGGGGAAAAAAAATCTCCAACCGCCAATGACCTATCCACAAAAATATCCATGCTGCGTAGAGCTCAGGGAAGAATTTGTTGGGACTCAGCGAAAATTATTTTTCATCAGTACAATTTTATGATGTAAGACAATTTTGTGATATAAGACATTTTTTCATCCACTCACACTTTTCTTTTTCTAATTTTAAGAAATTATGAAATTAATGTAGTCACTCACTATTTTCATGTTTTTTCTTACAGTTGTGGGTATAAGACAATTTACCCACATTTTTCCGTCAATAAAAAGCCTATTGGCTTAAATATTTAAATTATAAAATAATGTAGTTTATATTTAGTAATCTTACTTTATTTTAATTCTAATTTCAAGAAAACTATAGAACTGCATGAAAATTTTCCCCCATTGCAATATAAGACAATTTACCGGCCACATGACAATTTTCCGTCAGTGGGCAAAGCCCACAATAGAAAGCCTATCGACTTAATTAAATTCAGTCTGAAAATCCCTGCTTTTAAGGGTGGCCATGCATGGAATATGGATGAGCACTTATCCATATCTGTCAATCTTTATCCGTGTGTAAATCACATCCACTTTGAGGCAATAAATTGGCAATCGATTATTTAGCCAATATTAGTTTATGCAATGTACAGAAGACAGTATTGCTATTTTGTCTCACCAAAATTGATCTGAGAATGTTTGAGAGCCTTTGAATTGCTGGTGGAAATTGGAGAAGCAGAGTATTTGCATATATAAACAGTTCGTTAAGTGTGTGAAGGCCAACCAAATCCAACAGATTTGGAGCATTGAAATTTTTGTTGCCTTTAAAACCAATCTTATTATATTTTTTCAAAAGATTTTAAAGTTTTTTCTCTAACCTGCAATCATTGCAATCCACAAGAACGCATCTCTTTGAAATATTTTGTTTGCTAGTTCAGGTTTCTTTGCTTGTAGGGACTTTTTTTTCATAACACAATAAGTATATAATTCTTCTTCTTTTCCTTTTTAAACAGTAGTTTGCTATGATAATATGCAACTCTTCTAAGAAGGGAAGAAGGTTTCTGGGTTTTTATGTATAGACTTTACTGCTGATATTTTTTTGTGTATGAGAATGGCAATATAATATTTGTACGGTCTTATTTTGTAAGAATTTAAAAGATCAATTGTTTCAACACCACAAGTGCCCAAGTAGGTTACAATCACTAGGTTTTTGTAATATATGGTTTTGTTCATATGAGATTTTTATGACAATTTGGTCATTTGAATGTCTTTTATTTAACATTTTAAGAAAAATATCAATTATTCATATATTTAAATAGTTTTGTCAATTTAATAAATAATACATATTAATGTTTGAAAGTTAGGTTATAAAAAATTTTGTTTTTTCATTAGTCATATAGATATCTTAGACAGATAAAATAAAATAAAAAATTATAAAACAATGATAAATTAGTAATACATGCAACAAACTTAAATTTATTAAATAAATTTAAAAAATCATACCAAAAAATTTAATTTACATTTATGTTATATTGAAAAAAAATTTAATTTAAGAGATATTTATAATAAAAAAAAATTTCAACAAAACATTATAGAATTATACATAATTCATATAAGTTTATTATTATTAATAATAAATGTACAACTTTAAAAATTTATATATCATGACAAGTTTCTACATGTTTTTTTATATTAATAGCTCGGTAAAAAGTGAGGGTGTTCTCTCTTAGATAGAACGCCCAAAAGGCGGCCAGAGAAAAGAGAACATTGTCAGCACACTGATAGCACTACACCAAAACTAAATAGAGCATCTTGTTAATTAATATCAAAAACCAAAACTAGTTGCAAGCTATGAGAAAAAACTTCATAACTAACACTTCTAGATTAACTAAACACACCATATAACAACTAGGGCTAGTAATCCACAACATAAGAGTCATAATCCACATAATATAGTTATAAAAATTTTGGTTTGTTTACCACATAGGGCTAAACCAACAGAAATTAAACAAAACCAAAAAACATTGGGCATCAAAATGACAGGGAACAAAATCCCAAGCTAGGCCTTCTTCTTCATCAGCACATCAAACTCTGATAGCATCAATTTGAAGAGATCCTTGAAATCACCATCCTGAGGGTCCTTCGCTCCAGACTTTCCTCCCTGCAAACAAAGGGTGGTGGTCGAAGAGTGCATCATCTTGAGGGTAAAATTAGAAAGCTCTAGGAACCTATTCTCCAAATTTTTTATATCCTTTCTGATATGACCAATTTTTCTCCATGCAACCCCACAGTTGCTACATTCACCTCTCACAACAATCTGGTTTCTCGTAGATATGCCCTTAATGTCAACAGGGGAGGACGCGTCAATTGGGGAGTTGGCTTTACTGTCAGCCTCAAATTTTAGTGTGAGATCTAAGGACTCAGTTTTAATGCTCTTGAAAACATGGGAAGAGATGCAATCAATCTCTTCATGGCTCTTAGACTTGCTAGAACCTTTTTCTTCAACAAAATCCTCCTTAAGGTTCTTACCCTTCCTCTGGGAATTAGTAGCAATCCTAGTGGAGTGGCGAGGATTACTAGTTTCTTTAGTAATTTCCACATCAGATTTGATGTGTTAGATGTTGAACTTGGGCTTTTTGGTGGGTTTGAATTTCAATTCAGCCAGTTAGACACTTCATTTCTTGTCATTAGGCTTCCCAGCGGACACAAAATTAGGGGAATTGTCAAGGGAGTGTCGCGAGGTTTTGGGTTTCTTGACACATTTTATTTTTCTGGGACCTAAGACGTCCATGAGACTAGTAGAGGTCGGGATCAGGGAAGGAGGGACCTCTTGAAAGGTAATTTGGCGAGGCAAACTAAGAACAAGGTGAAAATGATAAAGTCTATACATGAGCCCTTGATGGAGGATGGTGAAATTTTTCCCCTCCTTAGAATCAATGACATCTTTAATCATAAACTCCAAAGAATATAGCAGAAAGAAAGGGATGGAAATCAAATCATGATTTCGGAGGTGATTGAGAAAAGGCATGTGGTAATAGTAATAATCCCCAAACCTACCCTCCAATGTGAAATATTTCATGATAATATTACACACCTGGTCCGATGGGGGCGATAATTCTTCTCTATTAAAACCTCCCCGAAGCTTTACCAAATTTTCATTGGCACAAAAAAACTAGTTCAGGCAAGCCACATCCACGACATGACTCATTTTATTTCATTTCTAACCCTGTATTGATAATCTTGTAGCTTTAGTAATGACATCCTCATTAATTTTAAATGAAATGCCACCCATAATGACTCTATGTTCAACCCAGGATGAAATAAACTAATAGGAGAGACTTTCATCAAAACTCATCATCTATTCAAAGAAATGAGTGATTCCTCCCACCTTATAGACATTCCACACAATAGGGTTGTTCTTTTAATCATTGTATCTATCTGGCTCCACGTGAACTTGGTCCCCCCATACTTATATTATCTAGAATACCGGCGACAAAGTCATGACATAAGGGTTGAATGGAAGAATTTGTTGGAAAAATGATCAACATTTCCCTTGGGATTCGTGACAAAGAACTAACCGCCTCCTGTGTATTCTATAATTCTAGTGGTTATATCGGGCATTGACATGTCGATCTTTTGGTGCAATGACAACCAAACTTGTAACAAGTGGTATCAAAGCTTGGTCACGGGTTCGAATCCCTCAGGTAACGATAAGTGGAAGATTGTTGGCAAAATGGTCAGTGCTCCCCTCGGGATTCATGACAAGGGATAACCACCTCCTTTGGATTCTATAAGTCTAGTGGTTGTATCATGCATTGATAGGTCCATCTTTTGGTGCAACGACAACCACATTTGTAACAAAATTGTAGAGCTGTATTTGCTTCATAAAGTTGCCAGAAAAGATAAACTCAGAATACCAAATAGATGGCAAAAAAGGAAAGTAATTAAGGTAATTAATGCCCCCTTCCAAAGACAGCTCAATGATGTCAGGAATTTCATGCAGACAACCCTTCCCCCCATACGGGATATGGAAAAGAATAATTAGAAGTCGGAGTTGATATCAAGAGAAATTTAAGAGAGTCTAGACTTTTAAATAATTACCCTATACTTTGAGGCTCATGTTATGTCGAGTACTTACGCCCATAAATTGCCACCATAACACCTCATGATTAGGCCTAACATGGCATGGATCTCTCTAGTACTGCTTAGCTAGCAACTTGCAAAAGTTGGGAGTTTAAAGTGTACTCATATCAAAATTCAAATTTGAAAATTGTCTCACTCTTCCATTCCAAAGGTCAACCATCCAGCAAAGGGACCAAAAAACTATCTTACCACCCTACATTGGTATGTTTCATTTTCTCCTCCCTAGAAGGGATTTAACCACCTAATGAAGGAAATGAGCTTGCCTCCAATAGCAGGTACCCATCCTTTCCAACCCCATCACACCTATAGAGTTAGAAACAACATTACCCTCCTTATAGGTATGTTGAATAGTGACAACATTTAGGCCAGTAAGAATATATCTAATGTCTTTATGGATTTCCTCAATTCTCTAGCCCGCCTTCATGGTTCCTCTTGTGGCTTCGACAATTAATTTGGAGTCGCCTTCAATCTTTAAGGCTTAATTCCACTGGAGAGGCCAATTTTCAACCCCATAAAAGATTCATTCCTTCCACTTGGTTACTTGTGGAGTTTCCTAGATTACGAGCATAAGCAACAACAAGGTCACCATTATGATCTCTCATAATTCTTCCTCCAGCAAAAACCCCCAATCTTGTAGCATCATCAAAATTCAATTTGAATCTAGGGGGTTGGGGGGTTTCTAGACAGTATTCCTTCGGGCAGTTCCCTTAGCGATATCATACTTTCAGAAGGACTTAGGGATTTTCCAGTTCTTTGTCAACTTTCAATCAGAGAGAGAGAGGGAGATTCAACATGGACTTTCCAGTTACTAATCACAATGTTTTCTAGTAGGAGATTTTTGAGGATTATGTTGGTTGTATTTCTTGTTTGTAGTCTGCCCCATAAAATTTTGAAGTTCCTAGTCATTCGTATGCTTAAGAGTTGAAAGTCATGCCTGAAAATTGCTCATATTTCTTTGTAAATAATGTTTTCAGCCCTAAACCTAGTCAAAAATGCCAAAAACCCTAAGTCCTAAGGTCATTTCTATTCAAAAATGCAAAAAGCCCTAAATTCTCAGTCGAGTTTCTATTATCAAGTTACCTTTTTGACAACTTAAGTCTAAGAATAATGCATGTGCTAAATATGTTTGTCGCTTAGTCTCGTGAAGTAAAACAAATATTCCATTCAGTCTAGAGACTTAGAGAAAAGCATTGGTCATGTTGTCTCTTGATAAAAAGAATGTGCTTCAAAAGATCTGAAGACTTGGTGCAGACCGGTCATCTCAGATTAGATCTAATGGTGGTCAAGTTGTCTCATAATAAACCTTGCAGTTTAGAAGTTATCTAGTGACATGGAGTTTTAATAGTCACCAAGTCTTTGAATGAACCTTGGTTAAATGTCAGTTTGAATAACAGTGTTGTCACCTAGTCGCGAAAGAGATCATGAATTAAGTTGAGAATCAGGAGACTTAGTGACAACCACAGGATGAAAGCTAGATCCAATGGTAGTCGTGATAAGAAGTTGAAAAGTCAAATAAGATCTGGTGATTAGGAGACAAAAGGAAAATTATGACACGTGTTCATCAGTCACAAAGTCTCATGAATGATTAGGATTTTCTATGAGAATCTAGAGACTTGGCAATAGCCGTCAGATGCAGAACGAAAAAAGATCAACGGCAGTCGCATTGTCTCTAGATGGAAATCATTAAAGTAAAATTATCGAGCAAAAACGAGACAAAAGGTGTTTGTCACGAGGTCTCTAGATAAACCATGAGTTAGAAGACTGGTTTAGCGACATGGATTTTTAACAGTTGCCAAGTCTCTTTATATGATATGAGGTTAAAGAACAGTTAAATGAAAGGCTTAGTCGCAGTGTCTCCGTAAGAACATGAGTTAAGTGAAAATGTTAAGCGACATGGAGACAACCGTTGATATGAAGGTTGATCCAATGGCAGTCGCTAAGTCTCAATAACAAACCACAGTCAGAATGAATATCAAGCGACAAAGAGATTACACAGTCGGTAGGACGCCATAAACAAAACCTGAGTTAAAAGGATGACTTTTCTTCGACACTATGGTGGATAGTTGCTAGCCAATAGGATATCAAAGATTTTTGATAGATGGAAAAGTAGCCAAGTTGTGATTTGATTTTGATCTCTTTTCAAATTTTATAAGGTTTTAATAAGCAAAAAGCACTCATTGATAATTGATTGCATGTCAGTTTGAAATGCCACAGCTAGAACTAGAATTGATGTCACAATATGCAAACTAATGGTGGAAGTGATTGAATTGTAAGTTCACCAGTTTCAAAGAGATGTCTGCATTGATTTCTCAGTTACAAGTAAGCATATCCGTTGTCATTTCATTCTTACCAGCTTCCAAGTTTTTAGAGGTAAGATTTTTATAAGAGTTCAACATTTTTCGAGAAGAGTAGAATTCTCTAGCAGCGTGTGTTGAAAAAAGTGATTTCCTGGTTCAGAATTCAGAGGGAATTGTGATTGGTAGTGTTTTCAGTGCTCAAAATTTCAGATTACAGAGTAATTGACAGCTTGTGGTGAGGGTTTGTAAGAGATTTGTTCCAATATCGGTAACATAAATTTGAGCAGAACAAGATGAGTCAGGCAGTGAGTGTAGCATTTACCAGTGGTAAAAGTGATGATGCAGACAATGATATAAAAGGGAAACACAATTATTCTAAAGAATTCATTTCCTTACTGCCAAGATCAACGTAGAACAGAAAGGTAAGTGTTGATACCCTCACTGATGATATGAGCTTTATTAGGGATGCTAAAACCCCAGGATCCTCTGGTTATTCCTTGTTCAATTATTTTTATAATAATAGTGATGAAGTTGTGCCTATCTCAAACCCATGGACCAGTGGATTGGCCAAGTTGATTGTCCCAGACATATTTGTAGATGTTGATTTCATCCTAGAAATGGCTAGTAGGTATGATACCCTGACAAAAACAATCAAAAGGGATGATGACAAAGCCCTAGTTACCCTAGACAGAAACTCTTTCATGAAAGCCTTCAATGTACACCATCCCATGGCTACTGAGATCAACCTCAAGAGTTTAGAGAACAGATATACAAGAGAGAGTGGCATTGCCTCAAAATTGATTCAGGAACACCATGTTCCAAGGAGAATGAAGAACTATATTGCACCTATTCCAGGGACTGCCCCATACTACTACAAAGACTTGAACTTCTACATGAAGTATATATCATATGCACTATGCAGAGTGCTAGGAAAGGATGGAGGACCAAATAGAATCACTTCAGACATCCTGATGATGGTCCTGGATATGCAGAGCCCTCACACCAGTACCAACTATGATTATATCCCGTATATCATAGATCAAATGTACTAGGGGTTGTTTGATATACTGAACAAGAAGGACAACCCTAGATTCATGCATTACTCTATTCTAATGCATTTGATCTTATACTATAACTTCCCCATCATGAATTTCTAGTGTCTAAGGCCCCAGAGGTTTCACCAAAACCAGTCCAACCCCATTCAATTTTGGCTGAGACTGTGGAACTACACCTCAAGAGAACAAGAGTTTTGTGCCTTCAAAAATTGGATAGTGTATCCAATTATTAAGTGCCTAGGTGTCAACAAGACTAGGCTACTAGTCAAAGTGATACAACTACTCAGACCATGCCGGTATCTTGACAAATGGCCAGGAGATCACAACTAGGGTGATTTTTATTATGAAAAGAACTTCACATTAATCAGGGTGTATTGTTGTACCCACCCTCTATTAGAGTAATTATCTATTCACACTTATTAATTAGATCATTTTGATTTAATTAATTAAGTTGTCTTTTACTCTAGTTTACTTAAGCTATCTCTTAGGTGCATTATAATTAATATTTATATTAATTATTAATGTGCAACCTAGCTTTTCCTATTTTAGGGTTTTGTTCACCTTTATAGGTTGAACTTTATAGTTTCTTTTTCATGAATTTAGATTATAATTTCTCTCTCACTTTCTGAGCAACTTCTAAGTTCTTCTCTTTCCCTCTTTCTGCTTCTCTTCTGTAATAGGTTCTTGCATGTAGGTGTTCTTCGGGTTATGTGGATTTGTCTCTCAAATCCTACATGGTATCAGAGCTTCCCTGTTGCTGCCTGGTCTGAGGGTTTTTGAAGCCGTGATTCACAGCCAAAAGCCACAGCTTCTCTGGGTCTTTTCCTTCATTTTGGAGGAGGCGCTATTTTTTGGAGCACGTTGAGCCAAAATGAACTCCACCATTGTGTTCAGAAGGCCCGAGAGAATCGAAATACATATAAAGTTTGTTGTTTTTGGTCACAGTGACCTCTAGGAAAATTTGTTTGCCTCCTAGGCCGTACTGCATGCTTCCTGAGAAAAAAAATTAAAAACAAAACCCTTTTAGGGCTCCTCGGACGCGCTGCCAGAGTGGCCACCATTGCGCCACCCCAGCCCGGCCTGGCCACCGCCACCGGCGGAGCACCCAGCAGCGGAGCTGGCACCCAGGAGCCACCTAGCCGCCATCGCCACCAGCGCCAGCAACTAGCCTGCCACCGTCGGACCACCTTCCAACGACAGGTCATGTTGTCAACAGTGATGTCAGTTGCCAATTTTTTTTTCAGTAGGATTTTTGCATTTTTTCCAGCAATTTCTATTTTTTCCGGCAACTGGAAAATTTTTCCATCCAACGGTCATTTGACGGCCATACGGCCGTCAAATTTTTTCCCGCAGACGGGCGATGGCCATTTGACCGTCAAAATTTTTCCCGTGTCTAGTTTTTTCTAGAGAGTTGTTTTTCGGAGGCATTGTTGGTTTTTTAGCCATAACTTGAGCATTCGGTGTCTGTTTTCAAAAAATGAAACATCGTCAGAAAGGTGTTTTTTAGTCAGACGCAATGGTGCTGGTCTTGATTGCTGATTCAGCTATTTGATCTCTATTTTTGGTGTTTAAGTAGAGGCTTCCATTTCCTCCATCTCTGCATCTGGCGTCGAGGTTTTCTTCTCATTTTTTGTGCTTTCAGTAATTGTTTCTTTGTGGTACGGGGGATAGAATTATACATTGTAGGGGGTGCTTTTTCTTTCTATCATTTAAATTCAAAAACAACCCTTCTATTTCTGTCTTCTTCTTCTCTCAATGTCAGACCCCTCTGTGGCCCGGATGACACCACACAATTACCACACCTGGAAAGCACACATGAATAGGCTACTCATGTCACGTGGCTTATGGTCATGTCTAGATGAGAACCAACCCGCTCTACAACATCCGTTTGACGTCCTTTAGCATAGGAAGAAAATGGATGAAGCCATGGCTTTGATTGCACTACACATTTTAGACAGCCTCCTGTTTCATCTGGATGGTTTGACCACTCCTTGCACATATTGGGGAAAGTTTGTAGATCTATTTGGCACAGTGAATGCATTCAAGGCACTTCAGCTTGATGCAGAGTTAACATCCTTGTCTCCTGTTAGTTTTTCCACCATTGAGGATTTCTTGATGAAGTTCAATGCTCTCCACTCACTTTTACAGGGATGTGGGAAGACCAAATCAGATGATGAGTGTATCTTTCTGATACTCCCAAAGCTTCGTGGAGAGTTCTAGATTTTCTCCTCCACTTTCTATTCCACTATGGATGCCTTGGATCCTAGGCACAATATGCCTTCATTTGTGGCCTTCTATGATCGGTTGACTTGAGAGCGTTCAAAGATTCAACAACTGCATGATACTTCAAGCTCTATAAGCCATGCCTTGGTTTCTCACCCATCTCCACGAAAACCAGAGTAGAAATAGGTATCATCATCCATAGAATCTTGGAAGGATTCTCCTTCTTAGTATTCCTCTGGTCCACCTCCTTCACCTAAGGGGAAATCAAAGATAGACAAACCCAATTGTACTTATTGCAATAAATTCAATCATGATGAGTCCCAGTGCTTTCAGAAGAAGGTAGATGGATATGCCCAACAGATTGCTAATTTGACAACTCTTCTTCATAAGAGCAACATTGATATTTTTTCTTCCTCTTCTCATTGGTCTTCTTCATCATCATCTTAGGCAGATGGGTTAGACAACGGAAAGGTTCATGCCTTATGTGCATTTGCTATAGCTCCCTCTTCTAGGTGGTTGTATTTCGGTGCTTCTCATCATATGGCATCTTCTCGGAGTTCCTTCTCAACTTTTTTGGCCTCTACTACCCCACACATCTTGATGGGGAATGATACTGTTATGCTCGTGTGTGGTCAGGGTTCTATTGACATCGATGGTGGTGCATTCCATGATGTACTATGTGTTCCATCCTTGTCATCGAACCTTCTCTCCATTTATCAGATTACTCAGAGTGGGATAGAGAAGACAGTTGAGTTCACTACAGATTCTGTACACATCCAAGCTCATGAGATTGACTGCATTATTGCTACAGGGATAGTTGATCATGCCACCCGCCTGTACTCCTTCTCCCATTTTGGTTCACCATCTCCTGTGTCAGAGGATATCTCTCCTACTTCACGAGTACCTAGTGAGAAGAAGTCGGGTCACCTGAACTTCTGTGTTGCTTCTGAGATCAATGTTGTGGCTTCTCCACCTCCTCCTCCTATTGCACCTACCTTTGTTTAGCATAATTCTTCTTCGGTACTTCCTGTTATGGTCACTCCCTGCATCTAGCCTTCCCCTCTAGTTTTTGAGGGCATATCCAAGGACATTCATCTCCTCTCAGCTGACAGATTCAGCCCATCTATTGGCCCACCTTCATTGGGGATTCCATTCCAGGAGTCTCACTCATTCTCCTTTGAGCACTAGCTCGGCCTTCCAGTTTCACCGCTCATTCAGGGGTTCCCTTGTTACTCTGTACCTCTATTTCTTCCACATTGGAGTTCCAATGGTTCGATCATTCCTACAGGGGTTCCATCATTCTGGGGGGGCTTGGTGTCTCATCCCTCTCTCATGGGGGGTTTGATTGTACTTATGGTTTTGAGAGAGTCTCTTGAGCCCTTCCTTTTTTCTTTGTCTTTTATCTCTTCTTGGAGTAGGGTTTTTCCCATGTGGTTTTCTCTATTTTTACGCTTTACAGAGATTTGGTTGTGCGTGGGTACCTGATTAGGCCTTGTTGCCGGGACCCATCTTTTCCTACTTTCATAGCTGTGCTAGGTTAGCTTACCTCATGAGCTTCGCTTAAGGGGGGGTGTTAGAGTAATTATCTATTCACACTTATTAATTAGATCATTTTAATTTAATTAATTAAGTTGTCTTTTACTCTACTTTACTTAAGCTATCTCTTAGGTGCATTATAATCAATATTTATATTAATTATTAATGTGCAACCTAGCTTTTCCTGTTTTAGGGTTTCGTTCACCTTTATGGGTTGAACTTTTTAGTTTCTTTTTCATGAATTCAGATTATAATTTTTCTCTCACTTTCTGAGCAACTTTTGAGTTCTTCTCTTTCCCCCTTTCTGCTTCTCTTCTGTAACAGGTTCTTTTATGCAGGTGTTCTTCAGATTCTATGGATTTGTCTCTCAAATCCTACACCCTCCCCATGTTTTTCCATTCCATGTGCCACCAAGGATTTCAGAAATGGAATTCATTAGGCAATTGATTTTAACAGATAAGGAACACCTTGCTCCTCACAGGAAGGGTGCATTTACCCCAAGGCAGTTCAAGATTTACAATTTTACAATTGGAAAGAAGGCATTGGACTCAGTAAACAACTGGATGATCCATTACAGGATGAATGTGGCTCTTTATAGATATATTGACAAAGAGGGCTTCATCCTAAGTGCAAAGAATTTGCCGACACATACCATCCCATACACAAAAGACCATGAGGAATGCATGGAAGAGGACCTGATAAGAAACATTTTGGAAGATGAGGAGGTTTATAAGAGAGCTGAGAAGTTCATTGAATTGATGGACCTAGAGAGACAGGTGAAGAGAAAAGGCATTACTTTTGGTGGTTTCTTCCCATATATGCCATATTTGAAGAGGCTAGATGCCATGATAGATTCCCACACTCTCCTATGCAACCAATTAGAAGATGCACTTGCAATGCCAAAGAAGGGCCACAAGGGGCACTCATCATCAGAATATGGTGATGATAGTGATGAAGAATACTCAATACCCAGCTCCCCTCTATTCAACCAAGCATTTGTTGAAGAACAAGCAGCTGGGGGTGAAAACATAATTGACCTAACAGAGGTCCCTGAGACAGAGGTTACAAATGAACCCCCACCTAAAAGACAAAAGGTTGAAATAGGGGAACCTTCTCAGAAGAAAGAGAAAAAGAAAGACAGGATTTGTGCTCTCATAACTGGAAACAGGGCATATGACCATCAACTGAGGAAACAAATAAGGGTAGGAAAGAAACTGTAGAAAGATGAATAAGAGGAAGTAGAGTTACCTCTTAGGACATGCACAGATGATAGATTGATATATCAGGATCAATTCCTTAAAGATGAAAAATTCATCAAAACAAAGGAATTCAAGGACTTCCTCATCTAGAATAAGAAACAACAAGTGGGTGCACAATTACAATTAGTAGGTGGTGATCCAGTGACTATAGAGGCTCTACAAACATTGCAAGATTATGATCCTAAATCAGAGCATATCACGCCTGAGCAGGCAAGACAACTAGTCAAGGCCAGTGGTATGTTACTAGTGGAAGGTTGGGATTTGTCCTCTGTCTTTATTATTGACCAAATAAGAAAATAACTTGATGTGAAATTGTCATCAGAAACATAGGTTGGGGACATGATTAGAGGGTTTGGTTACAACCCAAAGTCCTAGGAAGTAGCAATGTGGAGCTTGACTCCAAAAGATCATAATCCATCCCTATTAAACATTCAAGAGAAGATGGAGGGAAAAAAAATAATATGGTTAGTCCAAAACATAGGACACTTGGAGATCTCCCAAGTGCTTACACATTTTTCCCAACTGAATGAGGCTAAGGCAGTTCAGATGTCTGAGAAATTGAAGAATCTCACTAGTGAAACTAGTGATATTGTCAAGGATAGAGAGCTTGGTCTAATAAAAATCAAAGCACAAGAAAATCTCATAGCAGAGCTTACACAACAGCTACTTGACATGCCAGAAGCTGCCCCTACTAAGCCAAAAGAGTTAGAAGATGTTGAAATCCAAACACAGGATACAAGGGATATAGCAGCACAAATAGAGAAAGAGATTAGGGAGCACAACAATGTAATATTGGGTGCATTAACATCAATTTTTTAGCATAGGATAGACACCATAAAGGATAGAATTGATGTGGTATATGGAGTCTATGGCAAATTGCCAGGCCTACAAATAGAGGTAAATAGTTTTATCCAAATTTTGAATCCCTATTATGCAATATGGTCTGGTAGAACAACACTATTTGAAAGATTGGCTTCCATGAAACCACTAAGGTCAGACCTACCGGAGATAGTTACCCTAGTTGGAACTGAGATAGAGTAGATAGGAGACACCTTGTCATTTTTTAAAAGAAAGGAAAATCAAAAAGAGGCAAGGTTAAATATGTTTGGGCCAAGCTATAATAAATTTGTGCCTCCCATCAAATCAGAGGATAATCAAATTAAGCCACTAGGGCTATGGGGCTCAGAGTTAGATAATGTGCTACCCAATAAAGAGGTTGATGTATCTGATCAAGGAGAGCTAGACATGGAAATATTTAATAAGATTCTGGATGAAGCAATTAAGGCAGAGACAGATTATAATAAGTTCATCACATATGTCAAAAGAATAACCGATGCCAGGTGGGAAAGACAGAAGGCCTAGTTGGAAAGTATATAGAGTTTTGAATGGCCAAAGGAGGAAGATGTTATAGCATGGGACATCTTGATGAAGCCCAAAAATAAAAATCCTGTTACAGTTGACTTGGACATCATGGATGAAGAATAGGAGGACACATGGCACCTACTCTCTAAGCACATGAAGGTTAGCGATCTTAAAGACTAGTGCAAGTCAGCCTGTATTTGCGGTCACTAGATCTCACTACAAATATCAGATGCTATCCTGAACACATACAAACAAAGGTGCCAAATATCACAAGAAGACAAGAAACAAATCAGATCTTATTCTTGAGTTGTGTCCTTCCACCGCTTGGTGTTTTCCTATCTTTTGTCTCTTCTATGTTTTAGGGTTAGGTATTTTAAACCATCCAAAGCTTGTTGCATCCTTATCTTAAGGATTCCAAGATGGTTTAGGCCTATATATAGAACTCATTGTAACATTTTTGAAAATTGGATGATAATGGAATAGAATTGCAAGGCAGACTACTAAAATTTGGCTGAGCCTTTGTACTAACTGTCTATCTGAATGTATTTGAAGCTTTAAGACATTAATACAAATATATTGCAATCTCTTTTTCTGTATCTTGATCATCTCTTTTCATTTATGTTATAGTTCTTGTATGTTTATTTGTAAGGCACTTAGACATACTGATCACAAGGTGATTGTGCAGTCATTTGTGAGCTCCTTCAAGGAAGGATTAATTATTTTGAGTGACCCCAGAGAACTTAGCATTAGTGTAAGGATTTTATGATATTTATAGAACTAGAGGATAATCTGTAAGGCATTTTATCTTTGTTTCAAGTATTCTATTAGTTACCTTATTGTGGATTTATACCAGATATTGACTCTGTAGCCCATAGGATCAGACACTGGTTTATAGTTTTGTATGTAATTGTTAAATCATCCAACATTTAAAGAACAATCATTCAAATTACATTACATTTATAAAAGAGCATACATTCCTAAGTAATTTTACTCACAGAGTATACAATTCAAGTTTATTGATTCCTTTAAGAGAGAATCAAATAGGTTATCCCTCCTGAAGTTCATAAGGACCAAAAAAGGAAGAAGGATGAGAATCCTTATTACATTGCTATTTGTTGCTGTCAAAATACTAGTTTGGATCATTAAGCTTTGTATCAAGATATTTATAGTCATTTGGATAGTCATTTACTTATTGATCCATTAAAAGGCATTCAGTAAATTAGTAAGAAGAAAATCCACTTAAAAGATACTGTGAATCAGTAATCATCCATAGGTAATACCTGCCTGAGTCAGTGGATCTAAAAAAAGAAGGGGGAGGTAATATTTTCCCTAGATGTTATGTAATACCCTCATTAATTAGGAATTTCTCTTGCTTGAATCAGTTATTTAAATATTGGGATTCGTAGAGTTAAAACAAGCATTTAAGCATATTAAGGTTCAACAAGAAATATCCCTAACAGATTGACAACACATTGCTAGCAATGCATTCAGAGTCTCTGAAAATCCTATTATTTCTCTCCTTCCATAGACACCAACAAACATGCAGAGGGATCTGCCTCCAAATTTGCCTTATGAGGGGGTGTTTTGATGGACACTTCCAATTGTGGATGAATTGTTGAAGGTCTGCATCGAAGACCCAATGAATATTCAATATTCGAAGGATGTCATTCTAGATAAAGGAGGAAAAAGGGTAATGGATAAATAGGTGTTGTATGGTCTTTTCATTCCCTTTTACAAAGACTACAACCATTAGGGATCTGAAAGCCACGTTTGATAAGGTTGTCCTGGGTGAGGATTTTACCATGTACAGATACCCACCAAAATAAGTTTACCTTGGGGATAAGTTGAGAACTCCATAATTTCCTCCAACTATCTGTATCAACATTATTTCTTATTAGGAGATTGTAAGAGGAATTGATAGAAAAAAAATCTTGTAAGGTTCCGCATCCAAATAAAATAATCTTTTCTCAGGTAAATGGGGATCCTCACTTCAGCCAATAAAGCTTGTAACTCATCAATAATCAGAGTAATATTTGGGTTTTCTCTACCACCATGCCTAAGAAATTTTTATTTACCCCGCAAGGAGATGTAATCCACCATGAGGCTCCCAAAATGATTACTCATTCTCCTCATTAGGTTATAGAAAGGAGTGGAAGCCAGGGGTTTATCACCAAACCAAGGATCCTAAAAAAATATGATAGTTCACCCATCGCCAACTTGCTACTTCAACCCTCTCTGATAATGGATCAAATTTTTAGGATACTGGCCCATAGCCTTAACCCGGGTGGGAGATCACTGGAGTCAAGATGTCGATGGAAGCTAGTGTTGGCAAAAATTTATGACAACCTCGCTAATAGGGTGAGAGTTGTCATCAAGTATCAGAGTATCGACCAACTTTGCCTGAAGAGGTTTACCAGAGAGAAAGCTCTCCTTACCTCCAAGCACCTGGTAGTCGGGTCACGACGGTGTAGGAAAGGATTAGTTGGGTAGGTGACTATTTTATATTAAGGGGCTTGCTATTTTAACTCATCAAATTTTGGGGATTCAAAAAGGGAGTGAGGTTTCCTACAAGTAATGGTTATCTTTGGTAAAGAAAATGAAAAATATAAACCAGAGTTAGAGTATTAATCTACTTATAGTCACATTATGAATTACCAAACATCAACAATGCTCTAGGCAGAAAACCAACAATAATACCAAATACATATGTGATCATTAACTAGACATACATCAGTAGCTAGGTAGAGTATTGTATTTTAACTATAAACATATTGGAGAAAGGGACATTAGGAAGCATACAACATGAAAAGTATTCGTTAAGTCTAGAATTAGAGACAACACAAAGTATAACACCAAGAGAAGTGATTCACTCCTTTATTAACTTCAAAGATTCAACATCACTGGTTGGTAAATCCATGACTCCAAGGGAGCATTAAACTATTGAACTTGATCAAAAAATAAAAGCACAAGAGCAACAACTATGGTCATCAAAATCATCAATTTTACCAACCCTTGGAATAGCATCAGACTTCTTATTTATAGACAAGTATCTGCTATCTACCTTGGAACCCTCATCCTACACAACCTATTTAATTAAAATACAATACCTATCGATGATACTACCTGCGTTGTCAGATCCACTTTACTTTATACAATCATTGAGAAGATAGAAGAAAAGAGAGAGAATATAGAAGAAGAAATAGAGAAATTGATCATTAGGAAGCACCATGTACGTGTGAACTTGACTTGTGCACTATAGGTTCTTCGAATTAGGTGCCCCATAAATACACAGATGGTCCCCTACCTTTAATTACCTTCCCTATTTGTCAAAAATTAAATACTAAATTGGCACCTTGGGCCTTGGGGAGACACGTGCAGTCTTTTACCCTTCTCCTATCACTTCTGATGTTGTAATGTACATGTTGAACTCTAGATAGAAGATTGAAAATGATTTGAAATTACAGTTGGTTGGCTCCGGGGAAATCATCGACATAGACCACCATGAAGAATACAAAAAGTGAAGTCTGTAATTCTGGACTCCGGGAGCTTGCACTCAAATAATAATGAATACAATAAATGATCTATGGGAGAGAAAGTTCTGAATCCCGGAGGACTTATTGCTCTTGAAACTTGTTGAAGGATACAATAATCTATGTTATACCTTCTTTGTCCACCTCTTTTAGATAATCCATGTGACCAATGACATCATCAATGTAATCCTGTGCATATGTGGTCTTATCTTTCATTTCGGTGGTGGCCTGGGTGGCATTATGAGCCTTAAACATTATTTGGGTAACCTTTCCCATCACCAAACTATCAAAATCCCATGGCTGCCAAAATTGGGCATCAACCAACTCATCAAACTTAACCAATAAATAATCAATAGGGGAAAAACCTCCAAGACTTAAAGGATTTGACGATATGACTTCCCGAATGAATGACGTGTACTGGTCCATTGGATTTTGGACCACGGTCACATATGTACTTAAGACCTTTACCAATTGCTTGCTCACCTTGATTCAAAATACAAGTCTGGTGTATTGGGTCTTTGGGAACTCATAGGGTTTGTTCCCCAACACTTTGTTCTTAGATAGATTTTCCTCTCCCAGGTTCAAAATTTTCTTAAGAATATCCTTCCAGTCCCCCTATTTTTTAGACTGGGCCTACCATTTTGGGAGTAGTTTATCTAGTTGGCTGATAACAGCGTCAGCCTTATACAAATCCAAGAGGGATTCTGATAAGAAGTTTCAGACTGCCTCCAACTGTTCATCAATCCATTCATCCACAACTAATGCCTTCTTCTTCATTTTTTAAAGTACATCTAACATCGCCCTAGGGAAGTGGCATTCTGGGGCCAGAAGGCTCAGGCATTGCAGAAGAGAGGGGAGTGCTAGTTCATTTAGAAGCCTCCAAAATTTTGACTTTGATACCTCTAGCTCTTTTCTCTTATGATAGCCTTTTTTTTACCGGTCATGAATGACTAGATTTTCTTCATCTAGGAGATCCAATTCTCCTCTTTGGTCTCTTCGACCTAGGTTAATTTCCATTATGGTAATAATATTATACCATTACCTTTGATTCATCCCTATCCATTGGTGGGGCTACCAGTGATGGCACCACATTCCCATTTTGGTCCCTCCAGGTCATATAGGGAGTTTGAGCCTTTTTAAGCTTCTTCGCCCCTTGGCCTTCAACCAACATTTTGGTAAGGGATAGGGGTGTTGATATCTCTATCGACATATTTCTCCTTTGGGACTCTATTAGCCACTGTAGAGGGCCCTGCATTTCATGTATTGCTTTTAAACTTGAGGTATCTTCACTTGTTTTCTCTGGTTCATCCATAACTATATCATCAAAATTGTTTCCAGTATTATTACTTGGACTCTCTCCACCTATCCCTACATCATTTCCTCGGATATTCCCTGTGGGTGAGGAATGTGGCAGTGAATGTTGCGCTTGTTCTTATTGAACTGCCTCATATTGAAGCTCTAAAGAAACATCTTCCTTGTAGGTTTCATGGGGAGGAAAAATGCCTTGATCACCTATGGGAGGTTGGAGTGTTGCATCTATGGGTACACTTATTTTCGTAGGTCTGGTTTCCCTAGATGTGAGCACTTTCTCCTCAACCCATTTATTTCCCTACTCCTTCTCTTCCTCTATTGTATTTCTCTCAGCTTCCAATTGCCATTATTATTCTACCTATTCTTGGGCACATTTTTGTTCCTCTTCACCCTTTTCCTCCTCCCAGGGAATACTTGTATCTTATTCTTGCGCCACCTCCTCGGTCATCTTCTCCATTGCATGGTGATTGCCCAATTTGCCAATTTGGAAGAATTCATCAACATTAATTTGGGAGATCTCCAGAGGATCTTCTAGGGCATCATGCTTCTCAGAGGAGGAAAAAAAGGGAATCTTTTGGACCTTGGCCACATCTTTAGGTTTCAGGCTCGGGTCTCTATTTAGAGGAGATCTGTGTACTTTTTGTTTTTTCCTCCTTTGGAGAAGCATTCTAGTGGTTGCAATTGTCGCTTCTTCTCTAACATCCTCACTGCATGGCATACCAAATGGGGAAACCAAGGAGGGAGATGTATCAGGTGGGGGATGGGAACTTACCAGGGTGGCTCCAAGACCAAATGCTACTCCAGAGCTAGCTACCTCTGCTAGCTTTTGGGATTTCTCCAATTGTATATTTAACTACCTCCTTAGGGGCTTTGAGATGGTGTCTAATGCCTGGGAGGATGTGCCAACCTTATTTTTCCCCTGGGATTTGGGTTTTTCTACCACCCAAAATCTAGAACTGATGGCCGCTAAATTGGTTGTCCAATGAGACACTCTTTAGGCACACTTTTGCAAACTACGCATGGTTGCACTGAACCACATCTCTTGAGACGACCTCAACTGTCAATTTTTTTGGGGTTCCCCAATCCACCATTGGGAGGTCCATCTTATCAATACATGTTTCCCTTTACTCTGGGTCTTCAAGCGACCCACTTTTAGAAAATGTCCGAGGGAAAGTCCAGAGGCCGAGGCAGACCATCATTCCCTTTGACATTCTTACATGTATAGTGTCGGCTCGTGACCTCAAAATTATCTTGGAAATCCTCCCAAAAATCTTCCAAATGTGGCTTATGGGGTTGGGCTCCTTGAGGCATTTCCTTCTCCAACTAGCCACGTGGATTATAGTTTTCACGATTAAATAAAAATTTAGCTAAGTTTAAACTGCTTAGCTCGTTCTTTGCTTCTCGAGCTTCCATGAGGGTGCAGGAATATCCGCCGCATGTGATTGGGAAGGATATGGAAGTGATATTTTTTGTGGCCATTAGGGAATGCACCTCTAATAGCTGTCTGCAAAATTATAACAATGTCACTCTATCTCCACAATGCTTTGGCAACAAAAATGGACTTCCAAAAAACCCTATACTCGAATATATGTATGTTGCACCATGAAAATTGGATGAAATAGAATCCCCATAGGCTTATATGGCCATGGCTTCCAAAGATAGCTTGAACCCTATATCCTTAGTGAGCACCTTTATCCCATGGAATACAAAGGCTTCGTGCACTCTAGAAACACTCCTCCCATTATATTTGGGGAAAATGATCCCATGGGGTAGACTTCCTCAGCTCAGTTTTGAGGACACCAACTGTGTCCAGTCCCTAGATTCTCATGTTCTATCGATCTAAGGACCACATAACCAAAGAAGTCATGTAAAATTTATGGTCCTCTCCCACATTTCTTATCTATGTGTCCACATGATTTGATATGATAGTGGCCCAGTCAAAGTGTCGCTTATTAGTGGTAATACAATATAGAAACTAGTACATCCATAGAGAGAATTCCCAGGCCTCAGTCTCCCCAAAAAGAAACTACGTGAAAGTATCTAGTTGGTCTCTAAGAGCCTCCCCTTTGTCACACACACACACATGATGAAAGTATCTAGTTGGTCTCTAAGAGCCTCCCCTTTGTAACTTTATTCTTATTTGATCATTTTTTGAGTTTTCATCCCTTTTTCATCTTGATAATTATTTATTTTTGGTCTCTTGATAATGCATAGGGGGGGAAAATAAACTGTGTGAAAGGCAAAAGATGAGTCGGTGCAAGGAGAAAAATTATAAAGTACGTCATGGATGGGAGGAGGGAATAGGAGAGTTGGAGGAGTGGGGCTCAAAGAGAGGAGGACATATCAGGCCCAACTTCCAAGCATAAGATGGAAGACAATAAAGGGACTAGAGACTACAAGGGCTGATAGTGGGAGATTGAACTGCAAAGCTAAAGGAAGCTTGATCCAATAGAGGAAGCAAAATGAGGGTTGCGTAGAAAGCCAAGAATGTACTCCCAAACAATATATATACATTTAACTACTTCCTTATGAGCTTCGAGATGGGGTCTAATGCCTGGGAGGATGTGCTGACCTTATATTTACCATGGGCTTTAGGTTGTTCTGCCACCCAAGATCCAAAACTGATGGCCGCTAAAAATTGGTTTTCCAATCAGACACTCTTCAGGCACACTTTTGCAAAATACCCATGGTTGCACTGAACCACATCTCTTGAGACGACCTCAATTGTCAAAATTTTTGGGGTTCCCAAATCCACTAGTGGGAGGTCCATCTTATCAATACATGTTTCCCTTTACTTAGGGTCTTCAAGCGATCCGCTTTCAGAAAATGTCCGGGGGAAAGTCTAGAGGCCAAGGAAAACCATCATTCCCTTAGACATTCTTACATGTATAGTGTCAGTTCCTGACCTCAAAATTGTCCTGTAAATCCTCCCAAAAATCTTCTAAATGTGTCTTATGGGGTTGGGCTCCCCAAGGAATCGCCTTCTCCAACTGGCCACATGGATTATAGTTTTTGCGGCTAAATAAAAATTTGGCTAAGTTTAAACTACTTATCTTGTTCTCTGCTTTTGAGCTTTGATTTCTGGGTTTTGATTGTGTATATTTTTAAGCATCAACGTTTCGGATCACACTCCGTGATCCATCATCAGGATGTAAGAGCAAAAAAGGATGTTCTCTGCTTCTCGCGCTGCCATGAGGGTGCAAGAATATTTTCCACAGGTGACTGGGAAGGATATGGAAGTGATATTTTTGGTGTCCATTAGGGCATGCACCTCTAATAGCTTCCTACAAAATTATAACAATACCACTCTATCTTCGCAATGCTTTGGTAACAAAAATGGGCTTCCAGAAAACCCTATAACTTGAATATATGTATGTTTCACCATGAAAATTGGATGAAATAGAATCCCCATGAGCTTATCATGGTCATGGCTTCCAGAGATATCTTGAACGCTATATCCTTAGTGATCACCTTTATCCTGTGAAATACAAAGGCTTCGTTCACTCTGTAAAAATTCTAGAAACACTCCTCCCATTGGATTTGGGGAAAATGATCCCATGGGGCAGCCTGCCTTATCTTGGTTATGAGGACACCAACTATGTCCAATCCCTATATTCTTGTGCTTTATCAATCTAAGGACCACATAACAAAAGAAGTCATGGAAAATTTATGGTCCTCTCCCACATTTCTTATCTAGGAATCCACATGGTTTGAGATGATAGTGGCCCAGTCAAAGCATTTCTTATTAGTGGTCATACAATATAGAAAATAGTACATCCATGGAGAGAATTCCCAGGCCTAGGGCTCCCCAAAAAGAAACTGTGTGAAAGTATCTAGTTGGTCTCTAAGAGCCTCTCTCTCTCTCTCTCTCTCTCTCTCTCTCTCTCTCTCTCTCTCTCTCTCTCTCTCNAGAGTCTCTCTCTCTCTCTCTCTCTCTCTCTCTCTCTCTCTCTCTCTCTCTCTCTCTCTCTCTCTCTCTCTCTCTCTCTCTCTCTCACACACACACACACACACACACACACACTTGATGAAAGTATCTAGTTGATCTCTAAGAGCCTCCCCTTTGTCACGTTATTCTTATTTGATCATTTTTTGAGTTTTCATCCCTTTGCCATCTTGATAATTATTCATTTTTGGTCTCTTGATAACACATTCACGCCATCTATGTCAATTCACCCTATGCTAGCTAGAAATTTGCCCCAACAAATGAATTAATGGTAAAAGTGGTGAATGTGTCATTTTCACCTATGTTTCATTTTCTTTTGTTCAAGTCTTTTTCTCTCATTTATAGTGTATTCATACTTCTTGAACACAAGCACCTTACAAGCCTATGAGAGGATTTTTACCTCTTTTTTTATTCTAGAGATATGTGAGATTAAGCTTTTAGATATATCCCTCTTTCATTTCTTATCTCTTAATTCTTAAAGAAAACACATTAACTTTGAACTTATTCAACAAACAACCAACACATAGCAAGTACAGAGGAAGAGATCATTCTATACAAGTTTCATATTGCTTCTAAGCATCAAACATAGTCATCATAACCTCTCGGTTCGCTCAGTTATTTCCTCTTCATGATTCTCACACCCTAAGAAACAACAACCAATTTTCTTTTACTTTCCCTATCGTTTAATTGGCTTGTTAGCTTCCATAAAAAACAAATAACTTGATGAGAGGAGAGACCTGAAGAAGAATAGAACAAAAAGACCTTTTCAAGGATAATTTCATGATACTACAAATGCAATGTAACTATTCCTTTATTGATAGGTCTTGTTCGCTCCTCACTTATGTTTATGTGTTGTTGTTCATGGTTTTGGGGTGTAATTATCAATTTTGGAAGATTCATATCTTTGGGTTTTTTGTGATATCACTTTATAAACATTTTTGTGTTAGTTTTTCTCTCTAACAAAGTGTTTTATCACTTTTTTCTAGAGGATTTTTATATCAACAATAATTTGCTTTGCATGGTGAATAGAAAATATTTTCTTTTGTTGTCTCTATAATTTTGAATAACTTTATTTTTTTATATCTAAAGACCAAGACATGTGACATTAGGCTCGCATATTATCTTGAAAATTTATGCTCCTAGCAAGAAGTAAGCTTTCTGTGATATCTTTTTATATGGATTGAACAATGATCTTGAGTATTTATTTTGTAAGGAACACTAGTATTAGCTACATCATTTTGGTATCAAAGAATTCAAAGATAACTTATAGTGGAGTCCACGTGAATTGGGGAGGAAGGGATATGAGGAGTCCATACCCTTCATGAAATGCTCCTAAGGCATTAGATCCTATTAAGAGGCTTATTGAAGCCTCAAGAAGCTAGAATTTTAGGGTAAAATATGTAAATTCCAATTTTACTTAGGTGAGATTGGCCTCAATATATTCCTAGACTAGGATTAGGAGTTGGAGAAGCATTTCAAGGTGGACGATGTTCACAAGGATGATCCACAAAGAGTGAAAATCAATGCCTCTGAGCTAGATTAATATGCATCCTAATATGGGAGAGAACATAAATATTTCAAGAAGAAGACAAAGAAGTAAAAAATGTAGACTTGGGCCTAAGATGTTGAAATATTTGAGTTTGGTTCTTACCTTTTGATTACCAAAAAATATTTTTGAAAAATAATTGTAGTCTAAAACAAATAAATAAGTCATTATAGATTTATATATAGTTTATGAGGCTTCAAATTTAGATGGATATACAAGAGAGTCAAGGGTAAGTGATAACAAGGTATTGGATTTTTAGCGGGATCCTTAAGTGGTAGCTGGCCTTTTTCATGTTTTGGGCTCCAAAATAGTAAGGTGAGGTATAAAAGAAAATCCACCTCCCTCATTTTGAGGAAACACCTTTAAGAACTTATCTCTAAGAATTCATGACCTAAAGAGTAAGGATTTCAATTCAAGGAGCAATCAAGGCAATATATTCACATTGATATTCATCCATTCAAGCATCAGGCATGGATGACAAGGAGTATGTCTAGATGGAAGCATATGTGAAGACATCCATGCTCTTCCTATCCTAGATCCAAGGTTAGGAGAACATAAAAGATCACTTTCAAGTATCTTCATAAACAATTCAACTATACAAAGGTTTGTAAGGGTATTGCATATTATCAAGCCTCTACTACTAACAAAATATTCCCCTTTTTCAAGCATTTTGATTCAATTTCAGGGTTAAATCCTAAATAGGGTTTTGACCAAGGAAAATCTCTTTTCCCCAACATATTTCCAATTTTCTATGTCCAGGTGATAGGTGGTGCAATTACAGAGACAACTACAAGAAGGTCTGCCAAAGAGCTACATTTGATTAAATTTTCATTACATTTTTTCTTGTATAAGGTGAGGAAGACTCGCCCCATACCTCCTACTCACCCTTGGACCTCAAAGGCACCCCATACTAGCTATTCTAGATTATAATTCAGATGAGAGTTCAATTACTGTTCTAGTTTATCATATCTATTTGTGAAATCATGTTTGCTATCCATATCTATCTGCAAGCTTAAATATTTCATTTCTCCTTCCATTCTTGCATTTTATTTTCATACTTTACATATTCATATTTCAACTCAATAGAGAAGGAATCATTGCATCCTCTTGGTATTTTAGCCTCCTCAAACCTAGTGTATCAACATCCCTTCTAATGTGTAATAACATTTAGGTATGAGCTTCCTAACTTGATTTTCCATCCTAGTGATTGTCCCGATACCTATTTTTCTTTCACCACAAGTAGTTGAAGCTCGATAAGATATGTAGGCCTACTTAGTGTTTAATTTATAAGATCATTGAATAAGATAATCTAACAATCAGTGTCTCTAATATCATTTTTTTTTTAATGTGTTAGACCTTAATTTTTATAATTTGTTAAAGTTCACATCATTTTTATTTGTACATTCGATAATCAAATTACCACAACCAATTGAAACAACATACTCATAGTTATCATTTAGTATCATTGTGGGTTTAATATAGTAGGAATATAATGACATGTAACTAATTGAATGTTTGATAATATTAAGTTGAAGATAATGCAAGGCATTAAATCAGTTAATGGTTTGTATTGTCATTGATGTCAACTTGATCTAATCTTTACGGTCATGTACATAATGGCAAAGACTTCAGAGAATCAATGGAACAGAAGTTATGCTTTCAGCAATGCATAAAAGTCAAGTATTCACTAAGTGACAGACAACACCGATGGAGTGCGCACCATCGGTAAAGGCAAAGAACAAAAGTCATAGTGATACCTGACGAGAAGAAGACAGTGTTGCCCGATGAAGCAAAATCACAGGATGCCCGACGAGCTAAAAATAGAGTTACCCAATGAGAAAAATCCAATGATGCCCGACAGACGGAGATCTCGAAGCTGACTGGAGTCACACCGACTGAACTGGCAGTTATCACCGACGACTAACTGCAGAGTTGACCGAAAGAACAAAGAGTTCAGAAAATGACAAAATATCTAGCTGGCAGAGCTTAAGGATAGACTTAACTGGTTGTTTTATTTATTTTATTCGACCAGAGTTAAGTAATTGATTTAAAGAAGATTTGTATAGTTGGCAAGAAGATAACTATGAGATAAATCAGGAGTTAAAGCTTTAAACCAAATTGGGTGGATTGTTTTTCACGCCAAGAACCAAGAATCAAGAATCAAGGAATATCATGTCTATATAAGAGACAAAGAATAATTCATTTCTGCAATCACATACACGGGAAGGGGAGTGAATAGAAAGAGGATGCTGAAGAGAAACTAATGAAGAAGAACTTCATACAGTCCTAATTAATTAAGATGAAGAAGAGCTAAATAATTCTGCAGACACCGACAAATAGTGAAGCACAACATCACAGAGAAGAAAGTGTGGAGCACAAAGAATTGAATTGATACATTGATCAGAGAGGTAATGTACTTAAATAGATCTGAAAATCTGCAATTCAAGTTGCATTAAAAATAGGTCATTTTGTTTCAGTTTAATCATTGAAGCATCAAGTCTCTTAACAGAGCGGGACTTAACAGTCTTCTATAATTGAGGTATATCCTAACAGATTGCCAAAAAGTTTATCATGAAGATAGCATTAAGTGCCCGATACTGATACACAATCTAAGAAGGAGGTTGATGTAGTTAGGTAGCACCAGATATTCCAGATACCTATTGTGCCCAAAGAGGTTGATCAATATTGGTAGCATATACATGCCAGATATCAAGTGATAGACTCATATTAAAATCCTCTAACAAGGTCGCACTTAACAGTGTGTTTGTAACCTTTAACAAGGTTGGCTCCTAACAGAGCTCACTTCAGAAGAGTGAAAATTTGGGGTACCGATCCCAGTGGTTTTTCCCTTAACAGGGTTTCCACATTAAAATCCATGTGTTATGTGTGTATGGTTTATTACTTTACTGTTTTACATTTCACATATGCATTTCTGGATTGATTGGTATACTTTGCATATAACTGAGTATCGGTAAATAGTTTTACTCCTTATCGATAATCAAGGAGAATAAGGTCAAAAAAGGAAGACCGACAAATAGTTAATCATTATAATTATTTCAAGGCATGCATATTTTAGGGACTTAATAATCTGAGATTTATTTGATTGGTGGTTAGTGATTAAAGGATAAATTTTTGAGGCCACTGATTCACCCCCCCTCTCAGTTATTACTAACAATTGGTATCAGATCTTGTGTGATTAGAAGGAAAGTTTCAAGACCTAAGTAAAGATCACAAGATGAACAGACGAGATGTGCCCAAGTTGAACAAAGACAACTTTGCTTCATGGCAAAGCAAGATAAGACTCCACTTATCAGGTATTGGTAATGATGTTACTCAATACTTAGATACTGAATATGTGTTGCCCACAGGACCATTAATAATAGATCAATTAAGAGTGAAGCATAAGCACAACTGCATGGTCATAGAACTTTCTTCCTCTCTCTCTGATGTTGAATTTGAAGATGTCAAAGATTGCACAACTACAAAGAAAATGTGGGACAAACTGAAGCTTGTACATGGCAGTGATGCAAATGTTCTAAGAACCAAGGTAGAAAGCCTTAGGAAAATTTGATGATCTCAGAATGAAAAAAGGAGAAAACGTCACACAGTACAGCACAAGAATAAAAGAAGTAGTCAATCCTATACGAGGTGTTGGAGGTACACTTGAAGAGGAGACAGTGGTAAGTAAAATCTTAAGAACCTTATTCCCTATATATGCTATTAGAGTTTCTGCTATTCAAGAAATGAGAGCAGTTGCAAACAATACAATTACTCTTGATAGTTTGATTGGTAGACTGATTTCATTTGAGATGAATAACTTTGATAATAGTGTCTTACC
>MU224193.1:200680-230674 GCA_018584345.1 Thuja plicata | reverse complement strand
TTACTTCGTCTTCCGATTTCAAACAGTTTAATGACAATATGCATCTGAATGTGAAAGTTTTTCTCAAAATGTAGAGTTCAATGTCCGTTTAGGCAAAAAAGTGTAACCCACTATTGTGGTATCACCCATTTATTTGTTTGTAAATTTGATATTCAAACTTGAGAATCTGAGGAAGCAAAACTGCAAGGGTCCAAAAACATACCTTGACACTTATAACTAATTTGAATGAATTTTACATTCGTGCTACTAGTTTTGGCATTTTAATTAGATATTTTTGTTGCGAGTGTATGTGATTTGAATACTAAAATTCTTCAAGTGTTGTAGGTTTTCTTTGATAACCCAAACTAAAGTAAAATTTTAAAATTTGGGTGCATGAAGTTCAAGGTTTATTTATTTTTTTGTAAATTTAATATTCATACTTAGGAATCTAAGGAAGAAAAACTCCGAGGGTCCAATAAGAAACCCTCACACTTATAGTAAATTCAAATGTATTTAACATTTGTAGCACCAATTTTCAACTTTTTCACCATACTATTTAAAATATCAAAGTGGATAGAGAAATAATGAGACAAGTGAAAATGGAGATCATATTTGGAATTTTTTTTATAAACAATGGTGATTCATTTGGGCTTAAGATCTCAAGGACGTATAGAAGGTATAATTGATGGAACCCTCCTGATGGAAAATTTATGAAACTGTGCATGGTTATTCATATGTAGCATATACATGGTTTAAGGAAACAATAATGCTTGGTAATAAATATGAAGGCCTTGACCCCGAGATAGCATTAGGAAACTTAATTCAAACTCAAGACTACTAAAGTAGAGGACACCACACATATGCATGAAGAGAACATATCAATAGGGAATGAATCTGATAGCATGGTTCTAGGAGCTTTTGCCTTTAGGTCTCTATACCTTACATAGTTAGGATTCTAGTACACAATTGAGTCAAAAAAAATTAAGAAAATAGGCTAATAGGATGATACTTAAGATTCATATAGTTCAATGGTCAAATGTAAGTAGGTGGCCAAAGTAAGTCACACCACATAAACTAACAAAAACATTTAATGAATTTATTTAAACAAAAACACTAATACAAAAAGCCCTAATTAAATAACCATGAAATACAAGGAAAAGTTTTAAAGGGAAGACAAAGTTAGTGAAAAGAGTAGCATAAACTATGCATTAATTTCATAAATGACTAAGTTTTAAAAGGTATGGAAAAGGATTCAAAATTGATTACATATGTGTTACTCTTTAATTGATCTTTGAAAAGAAAGAGGACATGGATCTTGGACATAACCCCAAAGGAGTTCTCAGTTATAAGACCTAGCTATTTCAAGTTTGTAGTGACACTATTGTTACACATGCTAATTAGTATGATTTTAATTTTGATTAAACAATCATAAATTAAAATTTACTCACTTGTTTATATGGAAAGATGCTATGTTAAAATTAAAAATAAATTGTTGATATATTTTTATTTTATTAAATTTATAAGAATATATATATGAGCTTAGTTTGAATTATTAGTCCCTGCCTTCTAGAGGCAGGGACTTCTATTTTCTGGTGCCTATTTGTAATAAGGCATGCCTAGGAAACTGTACAAATGCTAAACCATCCCCACAAAAATGTGTAACAAGGAGCAGAGTGCATATAAATCATAAAATGTGATATTTCATAGACTAAGTCTCTACAAATATATGATAATAAAATGCATGTATGAGTCACATCTAGACATCCAAATCAGAGGCAAAATGTAAAGAGTTGGGTTCACCAAAATGTAATGAAAGGTTTCTCATAGGAAAACAAGGGTACAATAGGATTCACAAGTTTATGCATGCAAACAAGGAATGTATCTCATGCTTATACACCCAACCCTATTACATTGGAAGGAAGTTGATCCACTAGGCCTTAAGGCGAAGAAGTTCTAGGTGAATGCAATGATCCCTCACTAATGGAGAGTATGACTATGCAAATATAATTGATAAATACAAGATTTATGGTTAAATAGGAAGAATATATCATTTTCTACATGCATAGAAGAACCAAGAACTGACCCACTAATTCCAATACCAAATTTGATAAACAGGGACTATAACTAATCTGCAGGCCAAATTTGATGCAGTCATGGCCGAAGTTTTCCCAATGGAGATGGTCTAACCATGCAGTTCAAGAGTCAACACAATGGAAATAACCAACTTAGAAATAATAATAAATAATCAAGATGCTACAAATGATCTTTGCATTATCTCAAATCCACTATTTACATCATACTGGCCTACAACATGTAGATTACAAACTTTCAAATACATGCCTGATTACAACAAAATTTACATCTAAACCCTAATGCTAACTTCCCAAAGGTTATCTCCTAAGAACTCCCTCTCGCTCCCAAAAAAAAATCAAAAGCCTCAATATATAGATCCTTTGCAATACGTATGTCAGCCAGATCAAATACATTTTCCAAGAGTAAGAAAATGTAATGTGTAGAAATATATGTTAGGACCCAAATCAGAAGATCTCATTTACAAGATGTAGAAATTATGTGTGATCCAAGAGAGACATCGACCAAAGATATAGGAACATCATGATATGAGTCACCAAACTTCACCAGTTGAAAAATGCTTCACGAGATTGGAAAACTCCATCCGACCATTAGAACATGAAGAACACATAGAATTGATCATGAATATTTAATATCTCCATAGAGAAGTATATGATTGAGGCTCAAACCCATAAATAAGTAAAACATGATGTCCAGAAGCAACCCCGAGGTTCACAATAGAAGATGATAAAAAACAAAGGAACGCCACTAAAACTTAGAAAACTAGAAAATAGGAACAAACTTAAAGGAAATATTTTTGGGTGATGCAAGATTGCCAATGACCCAAGAATGCTCCTACATAAAAAACCCCTGGTGAGAAGAAGATGTTCCATAAAAGGAACTTATAAGCATCTTACATGATTCGGGACATAAATCCCATGCTCATTCTTAATCCAAATATCCTCTTTATATGCAACTTCCTTTCTCTATACCTCTTCTCTACCTTATGTTAGATTTATCCTCTTACTTTTCTTTGTACTTTTTTCTATCATGTCTCACATCAGCATCAGGTAGTAAAGAACTCTTATCACCACCTCCTTTATTTTGCACACCTGATTTACCTTTGCTACAAGGCTTCATATGTTCAACAACTAAGGTATCTTACTGGTTCATCTTACCCTTCCTATTACCTGATACCACGCGGTTCTCAGATCTACTTCGAGGATCACTCTTTAGATACATATCAACCTTTGTATTCTTCTTTTCTGAACAATAACTCTTCACAATGATTATATTCCATGCACTCCTTCCCTCTGCCTCCTTCAAGGGAACCAAAGTAAATTTTTGTCCATCTCTCTCTATTATGACCAAGTTACTTCTGCAATCATGAAATCAAATTTCCTAAGTCTTCCCAATATAAAATGACAAGTACTCATAGTTACTACATCACATTATACCTCATTTATGTAAGGCCCAATGTTGAAGTTAACCAAACATCGTTCTTTCACTTCCACCATGTGATCATCTTGAAACCAACTTACCTTATAAGGACAAGGATGTTTAAGCCCCTTCAAGCCAAGCTTATGTACCATCTCTTTTGATACCAAATTATCAGTACTATAGCTATCCATGAAAACCTTGCAACATTTACCTCCTAATTTATAGATAGTCCTAACCAAATTCATCCTTTGTATAGGTTAAGGTTCCTTCTTACTAAACATTCCTAAGCATAATAGATTCTCCCTATTTTTGGTTCTTTGTTTGTTCTGCTGATTGTGTATCTAGTTTGTGTGTCCATTGTTGGTTTTGGGTCTACTGGTTGGTTATTCCCAGCAGTGTTTTGTTTTATGGCCTTTTACAATTATCTTTTGTAAGTTACTGTAAAGTATCTTGGAACCCCTTCAAAACCTATTTTTTCCCTTAATAAAAAACATTCCTAAGCATAATAAATTCTCCCATCTCAAGTTCTGTCATATTCTCCACAAGTTCATATGTAGCCTGCTCCTCATGCGCCACTAGATTCTGTTGACCCAAGCTCTTACTAGATCCTTCAGAACATTGAAAATCTCTATGTCCTATGCCACCACATTTAAAATAAGTACCTTTAAATTCCTTGCTACCACTTCCTCTTCTAAGTGTCTTCTAATCACGTTCTACTTCAATGGTCTGCTTCTCTTTACCATGATTATTCACTTGCTTCTCTTTCCACTAGGATTACTCTCTCTTCTCTTTAAATTATCTTCGGCCCTCAATTCATACTGATAAGCATCCTCAACTATAGAAATCATCAACATACTTAGCCCATCCTAAATATTAAATCTCAAACCATAGATCTAGAATTGTCATCTTGTAAAACTCTGTTGTGTATTCCTTCACACTCATGTCCTTCTGCTTCAAGTTTTGTAATTTATTGAACAATTCCAATTCATAATCCCCAGGATTGAATTTAGCCTAACAATAACAATGAATAACAATGAGCCCTGACATGATATGCTAACAAACATCACATAGTGTAAAGAAGCATAATATGGACTTAAATGTTATTAAAAATAATTAGTATTTAGATATCACTCATTGTTAAATGTTAAATAAATAATATCACGTAATCAAGGAGTTATTGAACTTTATAATGCAAAGCTCAAAATTCATTAGTAGAGTGGTCATGATATTGATGATGATACATAGTTCTATTTCGATAAAAAGAGAAAGATATGGAAATATTTCATTAAAACAAACAATAAGAGTTTGAATGTAGCCTTTTGTTAAATGTTGACTAGTTCATTGTGTTTCTTCAATTCGTGATTTTACATTATGCTTCCCTACACTCCCATGCTTAAATCCCTTATGTGGAATATATATTGTAATTCATGACTATGAGGAAAATCATTTTCTTTGATTTCGATATATTAAAATTGAGAATCAATTAAGAATTTTGAAACATAAACTTTGTACCTTTTTTAGATAAACTATTATATAAATATCTTATTGTCTCATCAGGAGAAAAACTAACAATTGTAATGTCTACATTTACATTTTGAAAATTCTTATTCAACTTATTTAGTTCACCTAATACATTATCTAGCATATGTAAACAAAATCAAATAGAATAAATCCATGTCATTTCATATAATGACGAACACTTAAATTATCATTTTTTCAACAAAGTTAAGATAGCTAGCAATAACTTCACAAATGACTTCTTCTAGATGGATAAATATTTAATTGTGTGGATCTACAAAATATTTAAACATCAATTTGCATAATTCTTAGCAAATCATTAAGCTCATCATTAAGACAAGTTCTTTTAGACAAAATGCATGATCTAATAAAGGCCTTTAATAATATATTTGTGATATAAAAATCAATGACATTTATGAAATATAAATTCATGACTCTGGCCTGGCATATTTATGACAGGTGGTAGTAATGTAAACTTGCTAATGTATAATTTGATGAATTATTGAATTTTTATTAATATTATTTGTGGTGGTCCCTACACATATTAGGAGTTTTTACATCTATGAGAAATGTATATATTTTCTCATACTTAGTTAAAGATAAGTTCTAAAAACCAAAATTAATTATGTTCATTGTAGCGATTACTCTTTCCTTATTAAAATATTAAATCTTCTTTGAGCATCTTAATAAATCATATATCTCTCATGAGTGACAAAATCATCACTTGTAAACTACTACATCCATCCCCTATGTTATAATTTAGATGTCATCTACCTTTTAAATCCTATGACATGGTTCTAACATCCTAAAAAAGTTTCCTAAGGTACTTAGGGTTTTTTAAGAAAAAATATTCTCATTATTGTTAAACCAAGAGGCTTCCTACAATGGAAGCGAATTTGGTTGTAAACATTTGACTTTTATTTTTTAAATGACGTACATTTTACTGTCTTAGAAAATGAGTCAATGAAATAATGAAAAAATAAAGATCTGTCAATGGGCCCTTGGTCTACTAGTGAAGTTGAATAGTTCTCAATGAGCCCACCAGGGATCAAGTCTTGTTGAGTACAAGGCTCTGAAAAATATAAGGGATGAGGCCCAGATCAGTGTGGATACCCCTCAGTCCTTGGCTCTTAGCTGAAGAGGTTTTAGGCACGAGTGCGCCTGTATCGGGTTGCTAAAATGTCTCTATGGTGGGCCTTTGCTGGTTGGTTGCTCGTATGCTTTGTACCTCTGTTGGGCACCCTCGCAGGTCTGAACCCTCCATCAAAAAATAAATAAATAAATAAAGATCTGATAAACAATTACAATTCCAATAAGGGCCCATTTGGTGCATGGAATTAATTTATCTGGAATAGGCCTATTCTAGAATAAGGACCTATTCTCGTATTAATTAATCCTGAAAAATGAAAGTTGGAATAAGCTATTCTGCGTTTGGATCCCATAGTGTGGAATTGGAATAAAGAGTATTTTTCATTTTTTTTATTAATTTGAATATTTTTAACTTATTAAAAATTATAATTATAAAAAAGAAATTCTTTTGAATTTTAATTTTTGAACTTATCATTTTTTTTTATCGGTTCAAATTTTAATTTTTGAATTATTAACTTTAAATTTTAAAAAAAAACAAGAAGATTAAAAAAAATTTCAAAAAAAAATAAAACAATAAAAAAATTTTTAAAAATAAAATTAATCAAATAAAAAATATATATAATAAAATAATAATAATAATAATAATAATTTTCCCACAAAACCTAAAGAACCGTTCACGCATGGACCCGACAACTTATACATTTTGTTGTAATTTTGAATCTATAAATAACTTATTCTAGAATAATAAATGAATTCCACTTTTTTTTGGAATTAATTAATCCAAGCATTGGCCCAAGAATAGGGATTAATTTCTAATTCCATAATTCAAAAAATGGCCACAAACAGTGAATTACTTTATTCTTGCATTAAATAATGACTATTCTAGGTTAATACCAGGAACCAAACATGCCCTAAAGGAATTACTGGAGAATATTGATCCCTAGCTTGAAATGGTTTATATGCCTTACCATTACAAATTAAATGGAAGAGGAAAAGGAAGAGTCCATCGTAGTGAAAGAGTCATCTAATGTTTTAAAAATTTTGAATGAACATTACATTGCTTCACTTCAAGTCATGGTGCAACATATGTCAAGTATATTAGTTCATGCCAACGCAGGAAACTATTGCGTAGGCTTAAACATTAAACTATGATTACTCTTGTTTTTTTTACCCAATCAGATTGTCGAAATTCTTTGTATAATTTTCATTTCCAAAAAAACTTATGTACAACTTGCAATTTTTTTACCTACAATAGTGACATATAAATTATTTTGGCAAACTCTGAATCATACTTTAGACGGTTGGCAGATGCATTTGTAAATATCAATGGAAGAGAACACACAAAACTTGAGGTCTAGGATCATTGTAATAGGTGTGTTGCATATTATTAGAGACTCATCTTAATGAGGCAAGGGAAGCAAGGCAGGGGAAGGTGCAAAAACCTATATGAGTTTGGATAGTTGGTTATTATGATTTTAATAGACTTTCTGCATGTCAAGCAAATTCAAGAGTTGTCACCAGCTTGCAATGCCACATACCAATGAAGGTCTAAATTACAGCTGTTGCAAAATTCCTCTATGGAATCAAAGCAAGAATGAGTCCAGAGCAAGAGAAAAAGATCTGAACGCAGTAGAGGGAGCCCGTGTAGAGGCTTCAATTCAAGATGCTTTTCTCCAACCCTCTCCACTCCCACCCAACTATCATCCACTCGCCTTCTTGGTGGTGCACGATTTAGGTGTGTATTCAAAGGATGGATTGATGGGCAATGTTAGCAACTAAGCCCAGATGTGACATTATTGTCATTGTCAAGAAGCTTAACCAAGAAGGCTTACAAGGTCATAAAGACTGGTAGGAAAGTACATTACATCATCTAACAAGCTATTATATTGAGAACTCAACTTATTCTGGTTATTGATGAATTGCAGGTTTCATGAGATTAGATTCTTTTTAACTAATGTCTGCTATGGACGACTGCAATATCAACTTTTTTTATTCAAACCTAATTTGGTATTTTGGCTTGTATTTACATTTACAAGTTAGGAGCTCTAATGGGAAAATATAGAAGTAATATCTTAATGGAAAATTTCATATTTTAAAGACCTTTCTTGGTTTGGCCTTGTGTGGGGATTGACATTTAAAAGTAATGTGATACACATTTTTATTTGGTGAATGGGATGTGATTTTGGACCTTTCATGGTGTGATTGTAGACTGGGGTAAATTATCTAGGCTAACTCCATCAACCCAATCTAGTGAAGCTTGAAGGGTATGCATAGAGGATGATCACCGCCTCTTTGTGTATGAATTTATGCAGAAGGGGAGTTTGGAAAATCATCTCTTTAGAAGTGAGTAATTCTTATCTTATTCTGTAAATTGATTCTTTGGGGTTTTCTGTTGATATCAAATTCTTATTTCTCCCTTGATACATTTGAAAAGTGTGTGGAAATTAAACTTATGATTTTTATGTTCATCTTGTTATTACTACAAAGATTTCTGATTCTTGGCGTTGTATGTATCCTATGTTTGTTATCTTGTTCTTCACAAATTGATTATCAATAAGACAAAGACTTTTGTGTATAAATAAATCTCAATGGATGACTCAAACTGAGCATCTTCATTTTCATTTTCCAAAAGTTGTGATGGGCAATTGTTTGTCTTGTCAAGCATCAGGCGCCGTAATGAAATAGAGTGGTGACAAAAGCAAGAGCAAAGTTAGGTCATCGGTGAAAGACACCATGAATGGACATTAGCTTCGCAAATTACCCAGAAAGGGATCAACTTCTAAATGTGATGATAAATCGAAGGAAGGAACATGTAGATACTAGACAAACACCTATTTGGATGAAAAGGATGGTTGTGCTTAGCCGAATCCCAAGAGTCCCCTCCTAATCATTCTGTGGAGACAAATAATTATTTTCATTGCTAATGCTTCTTTGTAGTTAGGGCTAGACCAATTTTTCCTTTGTTTGTGGGCACGATTGACATTACTGAGAGAATAGACTTTTTTAGTCATTAGATAGAAATAACTTTAAACTAGGAGTCTAGGTGGGTTGCTATTATAGGGATATTTGTAAATAGATATTTTTCTGCCTCCTTCTGCAAGGATTAAGTTTGCATTAGATATGCAAAATTATCTGAGAGGCCTTGACATAGAGAGCTATGCTTTAAAACAATAAGAATGGAAGTTGTGCAAAAATTCAATGTGCAGCTTACAAGACCCCTATTTTTGTGAAACTTATTGATATTCTTTTTTTTGTTCAAACAATTTAGAGTTTCATAGGATTGGCCAAGTTTTATTTGGATTATCGTTGGGCCTTCAGTTTGGAAAAGGATAATAAGTTGAGCTCCCTAGTTGATCAAGATCCCTACCCATGACACTTATCATGGTTGGTGTTGTGTTCAGTGGTTGTCAAATGCTTACTCAGTTTATTTTTTGTTGAAGTGATTAGAGTTTCAAGGAATATCGATCAAGTGTTCTTTATATTGACCCCGATCCTTTAGTTTGAAAAGGATGGTAAGCTTAGCTCCCTAGTTAATAAAGGAAGGTTATATAACGTGACTTCAAAGAATCAAACATATTTCTAGATTCGGTATGTGAATAGAATATTTTGGTCTAGAATACATTACTTTGTTATTGATATTTTTATTTTTGGCATTCGCTTGCTCGTATTGCATAATTATAATGCCAAACTCTCTGACTTTGAGCTAGCGAAGGATGCTCTAGCATATGATAATACCCATGTATCCACAAGGTTATGGGGACTCATGATTACGCTGCTCCTAAATATATTGCAACAAGTAATTGATTTATAATCTTCTTCTCGGTATTTGTTAGGTCTAATACAAGATTTTATACAATGAATTTACTTTGATTCTTGCATTCAGAACATGTAGTGGTTTTTTTCTAATACATTTAGACAAATGAGATATCTATTTTGAACAGGTTGTTTGACATCTAAGAGCCATGTATATAGTTTTTAAGTGGTTTTCCTGGAGCTATTGTCTAGTTGTCGTGCAATAGAGAAGATCAAGGCTGGCATTGAACAGAACTTAGGGGAATGAGGTAGGCCTTATGCAAATGAGAAACATAACTTAGGGGAATGAGGTAGGCCTTATGAAAATGAGAAACATAAATTAGTTCGTGTAATGGACACTAGAATGGAGGGTCAGTATGCTATGAAAGGAGCTACTCCAGAAACCATCCTTGCACTGCAGCACCTTCGCTCTGAAGCGAAGCCCAGGCCCCTTATCCTTATGATAGAAGCAATTGAGACACTGGAATAGTTGCAAAATGTAAAGGAAATGTCTTAAGTTACAAGTTGAAAATGTTGGACCAAGACAATCTAATCTTGATGGAAATGCTCTCCATGGTCTAAATCCATAAAGATTTCAAGCTACATACACTTTTAAACATAATATATAGGCAACATCATGCAATTTCTTCCCTACCAGCATTTAGCAGGAACTACGCTGCAGTGCAACCCTTTTTTTTTTGCTATGTTTACTCTTCAAAATCCATCTCAATGTAGGGATTTCAAATATGTCCATTCCATTGAGGTATGTGTAGCAGTGTGTTTGTGTCTGTGCATAGGTATTAACATCCTTGGCAGCCGTCTGTTATTGGAATCAAAACAATAGTTGTCTTGTTACCCTTAAGTTAAACCATCCAGGTATACCTCCACTTATTTAAAACAATTGTAGATACACAAACACTTCATTGTTTTTAATTGGTTGTCTTTATAGCAGCAAAAATGGCAAGGGGATTAATATTTACCAGAAAATCCTTTGTAACGTTAATGACAATCATGATTTTTGTTGTGGATCTAATGGTTTTAGCACGCCAAGATTAAATATAGTCATACGGATAAAAAAGTTTAGTCTTTTTTGGCCATATAGACAAGGAGACGTGTGAATTCTTGATCCTTTTGGTATGTATAGCTTACAATATATGTAAAAAAGTCTTCTTGTTTATAATATCTGTCTTTTTTTTTTAATTTCATATTGCAAAAAATACTTATAATGATTAGGATCAATCACGATGACATACCTTAACAAGAGTTGCGTTGCAGCTGGAGTCCTTGCTGATGAATAAAAGAGCAGGGATGATCTATGGCTTGTGGTCAGAATATATTGGAGGTTTTGTGTAGGCTATACATACTATTTACAATTTATATTAAGACATATACCCATTATGAGATTAAAAATGTCAGTTAACATAGATTTCTATAATTGAAGCTCGAACTAACATGGAAAAGCATCACCACTGGAAAAAAACAAAGGTGTGAAAGTCTCCATAGAAAGTTGCAGAAGTCATTTTCCATCTGTATTGTTCTCTTCGATAAGAAGAAAATTCTGAGACTAAAAAAATTACCTACACCGATAATATTGTTATAGCACACTCTATTTACTAAAAGCAAGACAAAACACAGTCTCGGCTTCTTACTTTATCTCAAATATGCCACTACCCATAACAGAAAAGAATTCAAAGGAAGAAACTATTCTCTCGATGAAATGTGTGAAAACAAAAATGAGAAACTCAAATCCAGTATTTATAATCTTGTGAGTTTGAAACACAAAAATGAGAAACTCAAGTCCAATATTTATAATCTTGTGAGTTTGAAACAAACCTTGTTGTTATTGCTGTTGAAATGGTTGTTGGCATTGCTCATTTGATGCACTGCTTCTGGAGTAACTATACTATTATTAAAAATGTCCTGAGTTTTTAGATAGGCTGTCAAAGTTCATGTGTTTTTACCAGTTTATAGACAAAGATAAATAATAGAACCTTAAGCACATAAAGGTTTGGAACCTAAATTCCCTTTTCCATAAATTTGCCCCCATTCATTTAAGATTTTCAAATTTTTTTTCATAGTTTAAAATAAGAAACCCAGAATTTTAGACAAAAAGAAGCTTTTTTGTAGGCATAATCAGACAATAGATTGATAATAAGGTAATGCTTTTGTCTTCTTGTGGCTACAACTAAAACAAACATGATCAAACATCATTTGGAATGAGCTTGAATTTTTTTATTCTAATAGAAAATGTTACATTTGGCATGCTTGATAGTTGATAACAGTCAACAATTGACTCTCTATTAGGGCTTGGCAATCGCTCACATAGTTTACATGTAAGAATAAGAATCTTAATTATTTCAAAATGGTTTATACCAAAAATATTCCAGTGCACATGCTACATCAACAATTGACAAGATGGGAACTGAGGGACTAATGTAACTTGGTTCAAGTAGTTTAGAGTTTTCTCTTTAGTCTTGTTAAGAGCAAGTTGATTCTCCACCCAAACAACTGTTATCCCACCAATACTGCACAAGCCATTATCAAAACCTGAATATGCTTCTACTTCACTTAGGCCCCGTTTGTTTGGCGGAATTGAAATTGAGTCAAAACCTTATTATCACAAAATCAGGTTTTGAAATCCCGGTTTTGCATCTTGGGGAATTGGAATTTGACTCAAAACCTTATTATATCAAAACCAGGATATGATTTCTAATTCCATCTATTAGTAGGAAGATGATGCCACTCATTTTGGTGTCTAAACCTGGTTTTACTTGACAAATTCAGAATTCAGAATTGCAATTTAGAGAAACAAACAGCGGATTTGCAAAAACGAGAAGTGTCACTCCCAAAACCGGGAAGTGTCACTCCCAAAACCGTGAAACAAACGGGGCCTTAGATCTTCTTATGGTAAATAAGGGATTCCAATGCTGCAATGAGAACATTCCCAATTTTACATGAAAAACATTTCAAAAAAAGGGAAAAAGCATGAAAAGAGAAACTTTCACATTCTCTATCTAGAGAAGGCAGTGAGTGAAATCTGACACAAAGAATTAGACAAGGAATTACATTCTAGAACACATTTCCCTCTTAGGCCAAGACCTAGTTTGAGATCTCAAGGGAGTACGTCTTGCAAAGAATATTATGAAAAATTTATACCAAATAAACACAATAAAAAGAAATAAAATAAATCTGACCTGACATGCGTTGTATCATCATAAAAGCACATGCCTATTTGTGAGCATATTGCATGAGGAACTACCTACAATCACTCAGTTTAGAGCACATCAACTATAATCTATTTATCTGATAAGAACTCCATTAATGAATCTTATCAGCTAAAAATATCATTTTGTTAAGATCATTAGATGCAATGTATAAATTGTTATGCGTCAATTGACAAGCATCAGCCATATGGATCAAACAAAAGACATAACTTTTCCATCAAAAGCTTCAATATCAAATCTCCATACTGTGATACAAATGTTTTATATTCTTGACTTACAATACCTCATGCACCAATAGTATGGTTGATTTGTGTTATAATGGCCTGCATCACAAATCAAATTCACAGGAAGAGACTTCTCAGGCAGCTTGTTTATGGAATTGGTGCTCAATAGCACTCACAAACAATTTTTCATAACAATCCAGGTTGTTAAAAGTGTGCTTCGAAATTGCAATATCAAAAAATTCAAAAATGAAACGAAAGGTTGTGGAACTTAAACTCTAGCCTCTTATCGCCGAAGAGAGCACCGTTGTTTCAGAGATGCGGATAGTCTTCGACAAGGCCTGGTACGTGTGGGGGAAGTAAGTGGTAATTAAGTACTCTCCTTGCCACCATTCAGCCTTTTCTCTTTCCCTGCCCGCCCGTGGTGCTCAATTTCAAAATAATTTTCTCAGACAAACATCTTCAATTGTGAAAACCATACAACTACGGACACAAACATATTCAACTTCTATTTTCTTCAAAAATTCATACAGATTGCTAGAACAGAGCAAAATTGACAAGTAGGCTAAAGATTACATTGAAGAGTGACAAAAGAGACGAAGTGAAACACTATAAACATGCCTTCCTCTGTTAATTCGCTTGCTTTCTACCACAAAATTGCCTCCAAAATAGAATTGATTTAGAAAGAAAAAAATTTAGAACACTATGCTGAAGCATATTGATGGAGAATAGTAGAAAGAACAAAAGGGGGGGAGGGGGGCGGCAGTGGCAATATCAGATAAAAAGGCATGCTAACTACTCGACACGGTGCCACCAAAATCCCTGCATGCAGAAGACACCTAATTTTTTATGGACAACCTGTGGAAGCATAGGCAGGACACGTATGCTGTGAAAGAAACATTGCCACATATTCCAATTTTCCATTCTAGTAGAAAAACATCCTATTTTTGTGCAGGGGAAAATGGAAAATACCACCCGGAAAAAAAACGAGGATAGCGAAAAGAAAAAAAAATTCAGTTTAATAGGAATATTTGAAGAGACCATAGGATAAGAGAAAGTTTCACAATTCCCAGGAACTCAATTAATATCGAAATGCAACCAAAACATTAGTCTCCTGCCGTCACCGTGACGTCAGGGACTAATAAATGGAGCTAAATAAACTCAATTTAAGGTTGTCACTTTTAGTTATTGGCATAAAAGTTAAATGTATATTCAACGTCTGAGCTTTTAGATATATCTACAAGCCAATATTGTCAATACAACACACTTTTATGCACCTCGAAGGATTCTTGTTTTAATTAGATTATTTCAATTTTAATCCTATTTAATTTTTTTTCTATAAATCTTTAAGTGAAGAGGCTTCTTATAGTGGCATCAATTTTGGTTGTAAACATTTGAGTATTTTGAAAAAAATGAAGTTCATTTAGAAGTCTTATGCTTATGCTTATGCTTAGTTAGCTAGGAAATGGAAAAGTTGGCAAATGATTTAAAAGATTTAATATAAAATAAGAAGGAAGTGTACATAATAAAGATTTAATATAAATTAAGAAGGAAATGTACATAATAAAGATTTGCGACAGATACAAATACAGAATGGTGAGAAATCAAAAAGTGAAGACGCGTGCACATTGCAAAAGATGGTAAGATGTAACGGACATGCAACATGACTGCTAAGATTTTTTAATTGGATTTTTTTGGTTGTGGACAAGAGCAAATAACATTTCAGAGGAGATATCATTACTTGTTACAATAACACATTGAAATTCTCTACGACCTCAATGGAGACTTTAGGATCATATACCTGGTACCATTCTACATCGCTTGGAAGTGTAGTGGAGAATTGGGTAAAGTATCAATAACAACACTTGTATAATAACTAAAGGGTAATAGAATGATTAGGGAGTAAATAATTTTGATGAAAATGTTGTAGTTTGTCTTTAATTTATTTGAATTTAAATCTTTTGTTATAATATTTGTTGATAAATAATTTATTTATTTAATATGATTAATTATGTAATTGATGTATTATTTTTTAAGAGTATTTGATGATGTATGATTTACTTAGTTATGTATGGCTCATTTTATGATACTTTGTATTTATTATATTATATTGTAATTTACAATTTAAAATATGAATTTATTTAAATAATTGCATACAAAATATAATTATTTATATCTATAGTTACATACAAAATGTAACTATTTATTTCCGCTTGCAAGAACATTATGTAACTAAAATAACCAATTGGTTTGATCATAAATTGCCCGCCTTTCTAAATCTACACTACAAATCAAGCAAAAAGCTAAACATGGCTTCTTTTAATTTGATGTCAACTATAATGCGATCAATCTTAATTTTGAGCAAAAAGCTCAACATAGCTTCTTTTAATTTGATCAATCTTAATTTTGATTTGATTTCTTTAATTTATTTTTCTTTCTTATATTTTTTATTTTTTTTTCTATTTATTTAATTTTTCTTAACATGTTTCATAGATTGCATAGTTAATGTACGTTTACGTGTTGATTGAAGCACAATAAGATTTTTTTTGTAATACTGCATGGTTGACTTATTAATGTTTCATCTTTTAAGATAATGTTTATTAGATTAGATTATGTATTACATGACATCTTTGAAGTCTTTTAGACTAGATTATGTACTACATGATATATCTCGACTTATTTTACATTTATTTTTTAAAAGAAAAGTATGCTAGTTATTTCTTACATTGAAAAAGACATGTTGTTAGAGGAAAGGGAAGCATCACTTTTAGATTATGGATTTGTTTGTAAATATAGAAAATGCTTATGAGAAAAAGAAAATTCTCAAATATGACAAATGTACCATATGCACGAAATAAATCAATATATAATATTCTATTTTTACTTTAGATAATATTTAACCTTCAAGAAAAGGCTTATTTTACTTGTACTTTTCAAAATATAGGTATGCTAGTTTTTAATACATTCATAAGGAGTGGTGGGTTCCACATGAAGGGATAAGGATGTGCAAACATTTATATATCATTATTTAAACTTTATGAAAAAATATTCTTAAACGTAATCTCTTAGTAGAATAAGGTTGCAATGTAGTGAAGTTCTTGCCAAATGCTAGTAGGACTATTGTATTATAATATAGTATAGGATACCTAGTAATTATTGGCTAACTTGTGACTGAGGGGGGGTGAATCAGTAACATAGGTATTGACTCAATTCATCCACAGATCTAATTAACTACACTAGCAACTTCCTAATCTTAATGCATGTAAATGGAATAATCAAATAAGAGTAAATCATATCAAGCATCCACAAATTTAACACACATAACTCAAAATTTTCATTTGGAAACCCTTCTCAGAGGGAAAAAACCATGGTGGGGATGACACCCACAAGCCCAATAACTGCAATAAATGAGTTTGCCCTGTTAGGAGCTACAAATACCCTTTCTGAGGGTTCACCTTAATGAAGTGATTAGTACATTATTAGGAGTAAATAGAAAATCAGCTATGATCTACCTCGCTGGAGGAATTAAAACCTCAATAAAGAAGTCACCCTATTAAAGGATTTACAAATAAGAACATGTTGGAGTCCACCTTCTTAGAGGATTTGACCTGTTGTAACTATTAGGTAACAAATAGCACTTGCACCCAAAGGAGGTGCAAGGGGTACGCCGATAGGTTCTTATTTTAGAAGTATGATTAAAGTTTTATGTAATAGAAGGGAGCATATAAAATTAACATGTACATAAATGTTACATCATAGAAGTGCATAATGTACATAGTAGTTACATTTATGGAAGAAATAAAAGTATAGTAGTGAAGTATTGTAGTTTACGTATGGCACCATAAGTAAACCTCGGCATTGGAATACACAAAAAAGATATGAAAGACAATTTTATATGTGAATATAGTCCTCCTTTATAGAGTCTTTGTGATCTGGAAGTGGTGACCTGTAGAAGAGGGAAAATGGAGAAATTGATAAGAAAAGAAAGATTCGATTGAATGATGGGAAAAACTTAAATTGTGGAAATAACATAGTGGTTGAATAGGCTAATTCACATACCTGGGCATTATGGAAGATTAACTAATTATTCTTTGTATTATCTTCATGATCATCAAGTTTCAACCTAGAGAAGAGAGCAATGGACTACTTGATAAGACAAAAAAGAATGCATTAAATGAAGGGATGAAGTAATTTCAATGGTAGTACTTGAAAAGTTGGTGTACGGGAAGATGCACATACTTGGGATTTATGTGAGATCAAGTGTAGACGAGCTTCTTCTTTCTTTCTAATAATGTTGTATGAATTCTTTTTCATTCTGCAAAAGTGTTTGAAAGAGAAGGGGGGCTCTATATGAAGCGCCTGAAGGGATATGACTCTTGAGATTGTTGTGAAGGTAAGGCCTTGCCTTTCAGTTCTACCTATATCAACTGTGGCTCTATCTAGGTCAGGCCTTGTGATTTTTGTATAGTAATAACCCACGCGGTGGTTAGAGGTGTTTGTGTACACTTGCCCCGAGTTATGGGTTGGATTGGAATAGTTTTTGGGTTCCCTCATCCCAAGGTGGACCATTGTAACTATCAAATTCAACTGTAACAGATGTTGGTAATTCTGGAGGCTTAGAGCCAATGGGATACACAATATCTTTTACTTGGCCAAGAGATCCATTTACAAGCCCAACTTTGATTCATAGGTTTGTTGTAAGGATGACACATTGAAGTCTACATAAGAAGACCTCTTTGGGAAGTTGGTCATCATCAACATCTTCCACAAACTTACATCTTGAATTTACTGCAACACAAAGTGCAATACGTAAATTGAGTTGTTTCAGCATTTTTGTTGTGGTATCCTACTAGTTCATTTGTAGCGAACAAATGTATTTCTTGGTCAAACTCTCTCTGTTCAATAGATGTTAGTTGCTTGTTTGTGCGAGTCATTAACAACTCCCAATCGTGTCTCACTAGTTCTACATTATGCATTTTTTGTAATGTTTGACAAAATTATATTTCAATTGGATCATCACCATCCTGCCTAAATATTGTTTGCAAAGTTACAACTGTATTAAATTTGTGTCATAGATTTATTGCATTTGTGTGTGATACATAGATAGGTCTATCCATAACTGGTGGAAGTTGGGATAGGTCCCCTATTAGAATCATAGACATGCCACCAAAGAAAATGTGTTTTCATTGAGGTATTGCTTCACGTAACCTGGTATCAATTTGTAGTAAATTTTTGGCCCAATGAAGCTCATCTCATCAATCAAAATATATTGTATATATTTCATGTCTTCTTGGAATGTTGTCAATGTTTGTCCCTGTAGTGGTTTCATTTCTCTAATTAGTATTTTGAGGGTTGCATGTATGGTTGATGCTTGTATATTGAATGCAGCGGTGCTTGTTGGAGAAAGAACAAGGAGTGGGTTCTGTCTTACCAGGCAACAACTTTGTAGTGCATTTATTATGCAACTAATTAGATAGGGTTTTCCAGTTCCTGTTGTTCCTTGTATGACCTTGTACAAAGGTTGTGTTGAGAAATTAGCTTTGGAGTGGTCGGTAATGAGAGAAAGGGCTAGTTGTTGTTGAGGGGATAAACTGTAGTTGTGGTTGAACAAGTTTGGGGTGGGGTGAACATGTTTTCCAGACATCTTATTTGTATGTATGAATTGAGTGGAAAATTCATGCAAATGCAAAGGAACATTGTGTTCTTCCCACCTATTATTGTTGTCAAATTCACGCTTCCCAACATTTCAAGCTCATTTAAGTTAGTACTATTGGAAAGTCCTATTTGAGATAAAAACTCCCACTCATTCATTGGCATAGTGTCTTGTCCATCCATTTGGCCATCAGAATCAAACTCCTCTTCCAAGACATCTTCAAGTTGTTCTGTGCGATCAACATGCCATACAAAATATTTAGATATTTAGGCCTATATCTCTTTGTATTTCTCAAAAATGCTTGTATAGAAGTACCTCGCTCCAACAAAATGTCTCAAAATTTCCAGTCTTCCTTCGGAATTGTAAAAAATTTGGGAAACACTTGCACTATTTCTTTTTCCTTTCTAACTCACCATTTGTATTCTTTGTGACCAACAACATACGTGTAAGATCTTGTTGATTCAATTAGCATAACCAGTTCTAAGTGAGGTGGATGATGCATGTAGGATTGAATATAGATAGATTGTATCTCATTTCCATCAATTGTTTGTTTGAGGCGGTGGAAAACCTTTTTACCCACATTCATTGATATAAATTGGCGACTGCAAATCATGAGGGGAAACTTTGTAGCATATGACATGTTTCTTGTGCACTAATATCTCTTTTGGCAATGATCTCGACCATAAAATCTTAGTATACTTTTATGGTGTAGTCTTCTTTCTTTGAATCAACACAAATTCTTGCCAGTATATTAACACAACTCTCTACTTTTTTTTCAGCCTTAGATGCATACTTGGAAATGTATTTGAGAACAAGATGTGACGTGATAGGTTGGAAATCTATATATTCTCTCCAAATGGAGAGCATTTTTGCATTATGGATGTTCAATCTATCATCATTTCTAGAAGGTTCGAAGGATTTGTGTCTTGTTTCATCACATAGTAATGTTGATTCCTCACATTCTTTCCAAGGAGCTTTATATCTACATTGTACTTGCTTACCTTTCTTGCCCAGTCAAGTCCTCTCAATAAACCTGGTGTGTCTTTGTACATGATTAACCAACTCTTCATAATCAACGTAAGGATCGGTAGAAAATATTTCACTTGTGCTTAGAAGTCATGGATTATTTGTTGGACTTATATGTAACATGCTTCCTATGTCAGGTTTTGAGCGAGGGTTCCAAGTAGTGACGTATTTGTCAAAAAATGTTTTTTTCTCTATTAACTACGATAGGATTTTCCCAGTCGAGTGCATCCTTGTCTAGTGCATTCTTTATCCAAATGAATCCATGTACGTGTGTGGAATCTCAACCTTGCCATTCATAGTGGTACCAATAATTAACTGCATCCATAAGCTTCTCAATGACCTCTTCATGAAATATTGTGAAACACTGGTGTAGATAGAGCGCAGTTGTGTGTGGGTTTTTAATCACATTATCTATGCATTGTTTGTTGGAAAGCAATGAAGGTATGACATTTGGTGAAAGAGCACTATGTAGATCATGCTACTTTGTGTTAGTCGCACTTAATGTGAAGAATAATGTTGGCGAACCTATCTGGTTGATCAAATTTGTTAGCTCAGTGCGACACTTATTCCAATATGATCTTGGCCTTCGTAAAGAAGACCCAAAATGCATAAGTTCTTCTGCCAGTTGATTTTATGGAAGGTTAGTTAAGTGGGAGCGAAGGTCTTCAATCATGGTTGGAATATCATCTTCAACTTTTCATTTAATGGATACAGACGTAAGAGATTGGCTACGATGATGCATCATAAGGTTCAACAAGAAGAATCTAAAGCGTGGATGTTGCCCAAATCTATTATCATGAAAACGCATAAGATGTAAAGCATATTCATGAAGTTATACTTCTCTGGCTCGAGGTTGCATGGGTAGTACAGTTCCATTTGGAAAAATAGTGGGAAATGCCATGTCAAACAAACCCTCAGTGGTGTACTTGTTAATGGGGGTTGAAATTATAGGCGGCCAATCCAAGATGGTTTCAGATTTTTTTCTATTTGTAAAGATTCTTTAATGATTTGTAGCTCACGATGTTTGTTTTTTAGTCACATCATAAATGATGTTGAATATTTAGTGTCACTTTTGAGATCACTTTGTATGTTCTCAAATGCAATGCTTGTTGATGTTAGATCTTCATTGGCATCTTCAATTATGCAAAGCATTCCTGAAATGCCTGTATTACAATCTGAGAGTTTTGACAATGCGGAAACATCAATTTCAACATCCTTGTAGTAAGGGTCATATTTGAACTTTTATGAGAGTGCATTTTGAATGTGGCTTCTAATAACATAGCAATCGTAATGCTTACCATTTGTATTAAGTATGTGGATTATTAATACATCCAACTCTTCAATTTTTCATGGCAAAGATTTAGTAATTATTTGTATATCTTGGGGAGAACTGATTGTGTGACCACTATATTTGTATTTCCCACCATGAGCATGGGTTACTTGTAATATTGGATTAACACGTGCAATCAACATCTCTTCAACTTGTGTGAGCACCCTCAACATAGTTGGTTGTTCAGAGGGGTCCATATTGTTGGCCAGAGAGAAACGATGTATTCCTTTCTCAGAAAAACATCTCCTACTAGTGAGAATGTTGTTTGATGAACACACAAGCATACCAAGGTAGTGTTCCTTACATGTAGTTCATATTTGTAACTTTGATAGTGCATCTATTCTAGTTCTGAATTTATTAGCTATATCAATAAATTTAGAGGAAAAGGTGAAATCCATGTTGCTAATCAAATCTTGATTCTGGGGGTTGTGTTCAGGAAGAGTTGTTTGAATGGGACTAAAGGGTTGGGGATTTTGAACACTTGTAGAAGCTTGCAAATGGGCAGGAAATGGTTGAGTTGTTGTTTGTTGTAAATTTTGAATGTGTTGGATGCAACAACGTGCTCTAATTTCTTCCCTATGGTGAGCATAATACAGGCAACTTATCTTACAAGATTATAGATCTGTGGGCTTACTTTGGGAGAAATATCTTTCTGAATCTTGCACATTTGAGCCCATTTTCTGGAATGCAAAAAAAGAGGAACAATGCATTTTTTTTATCTGTATACATAGAGAAATCAAAGAATTTTAAGAGTAAAAACACTAGTTTTAAAATCCAATGCAATTATATATCAATGTAAAAATAAGTACAAATAACTCATTCACGACACTAACAATACTATGAATATTTTACAGAATAGATTTGAACTAGAAACAATAGCTATAAATGTGATTTATACCAAGGGGAAAAAACAAGTTTTGAAGGGATCTTTGAACCCTATTGATGAGAAGATATTACATGGATAGTAGTTGATACAAAGTAGAGAAGATGGAATAGGTACAAATGATACTCAAAACACAAGTGATTCTTTTGGAGTTCTATTTTATATCAAAAGAAATGTACAGTAGACTGATAACAAATAGTTTCCTTCATCTATAGAACCAAGCCTTTCAACATGTAAGATTGTTGCTCTCAACTATGGTAGATTGTCTATTCTAAAATCTGATGCAATTTTATGGTGACGTAAGAAGAAGTATAAAAAATATGATGCATGTTTATAGCAATGTAAAAAGAACTACAAAAAACTCATTCACAACACTAACAATACTATGAATATTTTACAGGATAGATTCGAATCAACAACAATAACTGTAAAAATGATTTATACAAAGGGGAAAAAAACAACTATTGAAGGGGTCTTGGAACCCTATTGATGAGAATAAATTACATGGATAGTAGTTGATACAAAGTAGAGAAGATGGAATAGATACAAATGTTACTCAAAAAATAAGTGATTCTGTTGACATTCTATTTTATATCAAAAGAAATGTACAATAGACTGATAACAAAAAATTGCCTTTATCTATGAAACCAAGCCTTTAAACTTGTAAGATTGTTTCTTTCAACTGTGGTGCATTGTCTATTTTGGAGTAGAAGAGGAGAGTGCTAAATTTTGTTTAGCAGAAAGGTGCTTTTAGCGATTAATCCATCATAGAAACTTCTAAGATTGGTTACTTGAGCCATAATTCATCATTAAATGTTTCCATTATGTTTGAGACTATGAAGAGGAATTGATTGTACTAGACATCTCTTATAACTTCCTCAATAGGCCTGACTAGATCCTCATTGAGTTGTAGCATATAAAGTTCTTTTACAGGCACGCCAATGAGGTTAGTTGCAGCTTCCTCAAAAGCAGTTTCCCACATAGCCCATGTGTGGTCTTCTAGCTTAACTTGAAGAACATATCTAAAATCACAATCTGGAAAGGTAGTGACACACTTTGGACAATACCATTTGCCATCAGTATTTTGTTCGACTATTTTTCTACATTGTTTTCCTCCAATCAGAAGCGGGCAAGTTGGATAACAAAATTTCTTCAATTTGACGAAAACAAGGTTTGCTTTAACAATGCATTATAGAGGTTTTGTGAGATGTGAAGGGTCCTCTTCAATTGTCAAAATACGGTGGTGGGTTAAATTTAGAGGCGTATCTAGAAGGGTGGTTGTTGGCATAAGCAAATCATTTCCATCCTGGGCAAACCAAGATTGTAGTTGCCTCGCTTCTTCAATATCAGGGTTGATAAACAACTGGGAAGTGACTAGTGTGCTTATGACCCTACCATTATATTATGCCACACGACCATTTCTTATAGCGAGTACAGTAACATTTTGTAGATGGTACATCTCCTGTAACTGTGCACCTTCTTAGAGAGCTGCTTGTCCCTACAAAGTAACATTTATAATGGAGGTAGATAAATCTATCATTTTGAGACTCCTAACACCTCAATTGCATCTCATCTTGCAATTGTAGAAGCAGGATCCACACATATGACAATTCCAACCTAATCAATTGAAGAATTAATATTTGTATTCATAATCTCCAGAATGGGTGTGAAAGAGAATTGAAGTGTTGGAATTGAGGGGTCATCATCACAAAGAGTAAGTGTTGAATCGTCCTTTAAAGTGATTTCTATTTCAATATTGAGCTTGATATAAAACTTGTTTGCAGTCTTGATGGTACCACTAGACAATGTATAAACACTCCCAACATCAACTTTTCTGAAGTGAAGGTCTACAACTTCATTGAAGCAAGTGACATGCACTTCAATTTTTTCACTATCAATAATACCAAAACTAAACATATGGCCATTTCTATTCTTTGAGCTGAAATGGTGCATTTCTTTTTTCATAGTCACGCGACCTTTTATAGTCCACAATATTTGATATGGATTCAAACTTTTAAACGGAGTGATAGTCAAGGTGCGGCATTTTTTCCGCACAGATGCATTAAGTCCAAACATCAATTTTGTAGGAGTCAGTTGGGTTGATGTGTCAATATGTCCAACATTTGTGCATGTTTTCGGTGGAGTGACATCACATTGATTGGAAGGTTTCTTGGTTTCTTTGAAGAAGAAGGTGGGAGCACCAATGATATCATGTTCCATGCAGAGAACCTCTAAGTTAGATATTACAATCCACCTAGTTAGTTACATAAAATAACACTATTAGCAATGTCATTTAATTGCATAAGTAAACAAGAATGGTTTATTGTAATATGATCATAGTAGATGTTGGCTCACCTTGACTCACAAATGGTGGGAATAGTATATTGGGTGACATGTATTATAGAACCCTTTCAGATTTTCTTTGTAGTTATAAGATCATTAAACTTCCTTGGCAAGGTTTCTTTTTGCAAGTGAAGGCCATCAAAGAGCTCTAACTTGTATCTATTTGTTGCCTCATTTCCTTGACCAATTGCAATGCCAAATACTTGGAGATGTGGATGTACATCTAAGTTTTTGGTGTTCATAAGTTTGATTGCATCTTATGTAAGTGAATGAGACATAACTTGAACAAACTGAAATTGCCCTCTTAATGTAAACAAGTGATGAGAATTATGTGGCTTTGAAGTACAAGTGTCCTATTAGAAATATAAATTATTACTTAGAGACAAAAACATAAATGTTCTAATCAAAGGCCTATGTAGAGATAGAAAATAAAGTGCTAGGGTAAAGCACACGAGAAATTCTTAAGTTTACTGGCTCCTATTCTAAAGTCTTTGGAAATTGCATATTGGTATTTGAAAAAAATCAAATATAATTAGTTGTGGAGTGCAACATGTGATTATGGTTTCAGTTTACACGCTCAACCCAATGCTCACCATAGAACCAGTTTTTTTGTAGTTTTATATGTTTGGATGCATGGGTTGGCTAAAACTATAAATTTAATTTAGCCAAAGTTGAAGCTACTATCACCAACAATGCTACTTGTTTGTAGGTTGTCACTTATATACACTTCCTTTTATCATCCATATTTTAACTTAAGGTTTCAAATTAATAACCTATCATATCCATTTACATTTTGAACAATGAGTAAATCTAAATTGCTTTTAAAATATAGACAAAAAATGTGAAGACATATATAAGGATATGACAGAATGGGAAGTGAAGGCAACTTTTTTCTAGCTTGTAAGGAAAAGGAGTTAATTTTGTAACAAAGTTTTTTTTTTGTACAGTGCTAGCTAACTAAAGAAGTTGGACAAAGGGTGGGAGAAATTGAAATAAAGGTGTAAAGATAATAAGAAATACCAACATAAAACAATTGGAAAGTATTTCACTGCAAAATGTGTCTGGTAGAGATAAGCGTGTACCTATAGTAAGGGGCAATTCAAAATAAATTATGAGAAAAGAACATATCACAATTAAGCCAAAATAATTTCCATTCAAGCCAAACTAATTATCATTTTTTGACTCAACCTTTATAATTGAAACTAAGAATGTGCTCATGCTCGTATCAAAACATATTGAACAAAAAACTTAAATGTTGAGCAGTGATCTATATAAGAAATGGTTGAAGTGATAGCTATGTTGTACAATGAGTAGATGAAAGAAAGTGCGGAATACGATTTATGATTAAAAAGAACTTTGCACAACATGCATTTCAGGTGAAGTGGAACATATAATTTGTGTCTACTGTAAACCACCCCTATGTTAGGAGAAAAACAAATGTATAGTTCTCCTCCACCCTAAATAGGGCTGAAACAAGCATGTAAGTGTGCACAGTTGCAAAGTATACATGTTACATGATTTTAGTTTGAAGATATTAATTTATATAAATTTATGTTCAAAAGTAAATGGAATGAATACTTGTCCTATGAAAACAATCCATAGTATTTAATTAGATGTGATCCCTCTTTTTAAAAAAACACATATATGTAGGGGTGAAGAAAGAAGCGAAATGTGGAAAAATTGGAAACATAGCTAATGAAAATTCTATTTAAAGTATAACTAAATTTGTACAAACTAAGCTTCAATCAACATTTGGTGCACCATAAGAGTGAGGATCAATATAGTTTTTGATTACAAGCGACCCAAAAACTTCAAAAGCCTCTATTTTTCAAGAGTAGTATAAGAGGAGTCATTGATAAACAACAACAAGGGATCATAGAAGTTGAGCATGTGCTATGCATGATTTAGATAGGCTTGGAATGCACCCTAGATAGTTGGACCATTTCCTTCTCCATAATACTCATCAACATACATCTCCCTAAGGTAAGTACAGAAGCTAGAAAATTTCACATAGTTGTCATGAAGATCATGCAAAACTTGTTCCATTGCCATGACTTCAAAATATTTTTTACATCACATGTATGCACACTCATCACTTTCAATCGTTCAACATTATGACTACAACTAAGAGAAATACAGTTTCCAAGATTCTGGATTTCCATTTTATGAAACCCATTCCAGTTCACAGACACGTTTGACCCAGTAGATGGTTTTGGAGCACTGATCTCTGATATACTACTTGAAATATCAATTATTTGGACAGGATGTAGAGGATTGACCATGACCTAGAAAACCAGAACAAATGTTAAAAGTGAAAAAAGAAGTAATAAAAAGAAAAAATAAACTGGCCCACGCACATGAATTTACTGTCAAAACTAAAAAGAGAATGGGCTAATGTATTTCTGGTTTCTTTTTAACTAATTTAAGTCTGATAAGGGAGAAGCCTTAGCAATTTCTATCATAGTAATACTAATATTAACACAATCATTCTATTTCTTATAATTTAATCTCTGAAATAAGTTCCGTGAAGTTAACTAAAATCCTTTTCCCTGTATTTCTTTTTGTAATTTCTCTGCTTTAAGAACTTTCTCTTTTGAGAGCTTGACCTCAGTGCAAATGTGAACAAAACATATAAATACGCCAACATAGAACTTCTCATATAAGCGCACTTTTTCTGTACCTAATGAGTCATAATAGGATTATGGTGTTTTTGACTACAAGTTGAGTATTCATTTGATACAATAAAGTCTGCCAATCTACCGTTTGAGGCACGGTTCTGGTGCTTCATCCCGAGTAATCCTTGGTTTAAAGCATCCATAAAAGGATGAATTTCCTAGCTCTAAATATTGTGTAGCACACTTTAAAGTAGAAGGCAAGACAAAGGTGGATAATTTAAGAAGATAAAATCACACCTCTAATATATCTCCAGTCATAATGGTGAAGACTAATTTTAGAATACTTCATGGTCAACATCGAACTAGTAAAATCTGAATTATTAGTCAAAATTAAGTCCATTCCAATTTACTATTACCAAAACAAATTATCACTAAGCACTGACGAAGGAACAATTTCTTGAAAATGAAAATCTCCATGTTATATTTACCAGTGCCCTCCATAATTTTTGGAAATAAACAAAGGAATTTATTTCGTGAATACCTAGAGCCGTGGAACATTCATTCTGGATATTATTTATGCTTTGTCTTGCTGTCTAGCGGGAAATTAAAAAATAATTTAGTTTTGCCCCTATTCAGTCAATGGGGTTATGATTTATTCTAATAAATCAAACAAGCTAGACAAAGATGTAAAGCGATCAGGAAAGACATGCATTAAATTTAACATTTTATGAGAATTTTGAAATTTTATTATAAGAATTTAATATCGATTGGCCTCCAAACTACTTAATGAATTTGAAAGATCCAAAAGATAGATACAAACCACCTAGAAAGAAAATCTTACAAATGTATGTAGAAAGTGTTGGAGATTTGCCTCTGTGCAAATAGTTGATTGTATGTTTGTCATTGATGACAATATATAATATACAGCGGTGTTCTATATGCAATTATCAGTAAAGATGTTTTGGAGCTATGCATGTTTATTTCCATGGTATATACATGTTCTAGATGCTATGTGCATTCACGCCGAGTCAGATATGAAGTTTCAGTTGAGTTATGTTAATCAGTTATGGCAGTTACAGTGACTAAAGATTATCTGTGAAGAGCTGACGTAATTACATTATTTCTTGAGTTGCGCCTATCTTTGGGATATGTGTGTTTGTATTCATATTTAGTTATGAGTTAAAGATAATTATCTAAAGGAACCAAACATGTTCTATAAGAATCGTGATATTGGAGTTAATTTGGTGGAGCCGACTTTGTGAAGCATTGCGTCTATTCAGTTCTGGTTGCGTGATTCTAATCAGGTTGCATGCTTGATGTGACCAACTAAAGAAGTATTGAAGGGAATCCTAACGCTGACGAAGATCACATCTTTTGGGAAGATACTTATAGTAGTTCATTTGGTGAACGCCAAGTGTGAATAATAAGAAAAGAGACAGGAAAACTACAGAATAGAATGTCCGTTATTTTGGGACAGTAAAGACATTTCATTCATCAAGAAAAGATCTATGTGAAGAAGAAGTGGAATTATATAATACACTGGAAATGATCAAGACAACAGGTCTACTCAAATGGTTCATTTATCAAATATAGTGCATATCTATTTTACTGAAGGTTGCAGCCTTCGTCCGATGACATGTAACTGATTGAATGTTTGATAATGTTAAGTTGAAGATGATTCAAGACATTAAACCAGTTAATGGTTTGTATTGTCATTGATGTAAACTTGATATCATCTATACGGTCATGTACATAATTCCAAAGACTTCAGAGAATCAATGGAACAGAGATTATGCTTTCAGCAATGCATAAAAGTAAAGTATTCACTAAGTGATAGACAACACCAACAGAGTGCACACCATTAGTAAAGACTGAGAAAAAAGTCACAGTGTTTCCCGACAAGCAAGAAGAAAGTGTTTCCCGATGAGAAAGATCCAATGATGACCGACAGACGGAGATCCTGAAGCTAACTGAAGTTACACTGACGGAACTGGCAGTTGTCATCGACGACGAACTGCAGAATTGATCGATAGAACAGAGAGATCAGAAAATGACAAAATATCTAGCTGGCAGAGCTTAAGGATAGACTTAACTGATTGTTTTATTTGACCATAGTTAAGCAATTGATTTATACAGTTGAAAAGAAGATAACTATGAGATAAATCAAGAGTTAAAGCCATAACTCAAATTGGCTGGATTATTTTTCACACCAAGAATCAAGAATCAAGAATTAAAGAATATCATGTCTATATAAGAGACAAGCATAATTCATTTCCACAAGTAATCAGATACATGGAAGGGGAGTGAATAGAAAGAAGATGTTGAAGAGAAACTGGTGAAGGTTAAACTTCATACAGTCCTGATCAATCAAGCTAAGGGAGAGCTAAAGAGTTATGCAGTCACCGACAAAAAGTGAAGCACAGCATCACAGAGAAGAAAGTGTGGAGCACAAAGAAATTGAATTGATACATTGATCAGAGAGGTATTGTACGAAATAGATCTAAAAATCTGCAATTCAAAGTTGCATTAGAAACAGGTCATTGTGTTTTAGTTTAACTATTGAAGCATTAAGTCTCTTAACAGAGCAGGACTTAATAGTCTTCTATAATTGAGGAATATCCTAACATATTACCAAAAAGGTTGATTCATGATAGTAGCATTGGTCTTACCTAAATCCTATTGATAGTCTAAGAAGGAGGCTAATTCAAGGATGGTAGTAAGATTAGCATAAAGCCTATTGACAGTCTAAGAAGAAGGCTGATTCAAGGATGGTAGCGTAGATGCCAGATACTAAGTGACAACCTATGTATA
>MU224193.1:149464-160111 GCA_018584345.1 Thuja plicata | reverse complement strand
AGATTCATATATGTATGAATGTGGATTATTTTGTTTTAAGTGTTTAATTTTGAAGATATGATTCACCCCCCCCCCTCTCAGTATCTTTCTTTCTCATTATTGTATTTACAACATTACCATCTATAGAATTTGCATTCAAATCTTCTTTAAAGATAAGTGATTCAAGTCATAGACATGCTGTTAGAAATGATAGTGACATTGATGATGAGGATCAAGGACTTGATGAGATTGAAGCACTAATGGCCAGAAGATTGCAGAGAGGCAAACGTAGATACAAAGGTAAATTACCACTTGTATGGCTCAATTGTAAAGAGGTTGGACACCTTGCTGCAAGATGTCCAAACCGATAAAAGATGACAAAGGAAATGACAGATCATATGAGAAGAAGTTTGATAGGGGTGATAACAGAGATTATCGGAGCAACCAAAAATCTGACAAGAGAGATGCCCGAGACTACAAGGACAAATGGAAGAAAGCTTGTTACCTAGCTAAGAATAGAGCTGATGATACTGACACTAAATCAAAAGAAGACATCGAGATGGTATTTGTAGCCATGAAGGATGATTCAGATGAAGATGAAGAAAGGTATGTAGAAACTGTACTCATATCTAAAGTTAGTAAAAATGATGTCTGGATCATAGATAGTGGCTACACTCGCCATATGACTGGTGATAAACAAAAATTTGAGACTTTTGAGTACTATAATGGTAGTTCAATGAGAATGGGAAATGATACACCTTGTCCAGTCGAAGATAAAGGAACCATAATGTTTAATAAGCTGATAAAATGTGAAAATGCCTACTGGGTAAAAGGATTGATTTATATTTTTTTTAGTGTTTCACAGCTAAACAATTTAGGTCACAGAGTAGCATTTGAAAATAAGAAGGAAAATATCTTCAATGAGTCAGGAAGATTGATTGGTATAGATGAGCAAACAAAAGGTAACCTTTTCTATCTTGATGACACTAACACCACTTGTTTAATGGCTAGAAATGAAGACATGTGGTTGTGGCAAAAAATATTGTGTCATGTGAACTTTGACAACATGATAAAGATATGCAACAAAATGAATGTTAGAGGATTACCGAGCATGACTAAGCCCGAACATATCATGTGCAAAAATTGTCAAAAAGGTAAGATGACAAAGTCTAGTTTCAAGAGTAAAACCCATACGTCTAATACAATTCTAGAATTAGTCCATACATATCAATGTGGACCCATGAGGACAAAGAGATACTATGGAGATAGGTATTTTATTCTCTTTTTTGATGATTATTCTAGAATGATGACAGTCATGTTCTTAAAATATAAATCAGAAGCATTTAAGATGTTTAAATGGTACAAGGCTATGGTTGAAAAACAAAGTGAAAAGAAATTGAAATGCTTAAGGTTAGATAGAGGGGGGGAATTTACTTCAGAAGAATTCACTAACTATTGCAATGAGAATGGAATTAAAAGACAGGTTTATGCACCGAGAACACCACAGAAAAATGGAATTGCTGAAAGGAGAAATAGATCAATTGTTGACTGTGCAATCACATTCATTATTGAGAAAAGTATCACTCAAAATTTTTGGAGGGAAGCTGTCAGTACTATTGTCTACACACTAAATAGAGTACAATTGAAGGACACAAAGAAGACACCCTCTGATCTTTGGCATGGTCATACACCCAATGTAAGTTACTTCAGAATCTCTGGTAGTCAATGTTCTATTTTGAAGGATGGTAGAAGTGGAAAACCTTACTCCAAAAGTGATGAAGGTATCTTTCTAGGGTACTCAAACAAAAGCAAGGCTTATAAATGTCTTAACAAGTCATCTAAAAAAATCATTGAAAGTGCAAATGTGAAAATAGATGAATTTGCAGAAAAGAATGATAAGGAAAGAAAAAAGGAACCAGAGGACTACAATAGATTTGTTTATACAAAACCTGACACTCTACCCAACCAAAAGTGTGTCGCTCCTGAGCAACAAAACATTGCACCCGAGCATCAGGCTGTAATTACCAAAAATCAGGAAAATCCTCAAGATGATGTTCCAAACAATGGAGATGAGAACGAAGGTCAAGAAGATGATCAGAATGATGAACACAGAGCTAAACCAAAACTTGTCAAGTATGTCAGAAGACATCATCCACATAATAAAATCATAGGAGACAAGAAGGATGGAACAAGAACAAGAAGTAAGTCACTAAACACTAGATGTTTACTTTGTGATTTTGAGCCTAAATATGTTAACACTACACTAGAGAATGAACAATGGGTCAGTGCTATGAATGAAGAAATAGAACAGATTGAGAAGAACAGTACATGGATACTAGTACCGATACCAGATGACAAGAATGTCATCGGTACCAGATGGATATTTAGAAACAAGCTTAGTGAGAATTGAGAAGTCACTAGAAACAATGAAAGGTTAGTATGCAAGGTATATGCACAAGAAGAAGGTATTGATTATGGAGAGACCTTTGCACCTATTGCTAGACTAGGAGTTAGGATCCTACTTACTTATGTTTCATTTAAAGGATTCAAGGAATATCAGATGGATGTCAAATTTGCATTTCTAAATGGAATACTGGAAGAAGAGGTATACATTGAACAACCAGAAGGGTTTGTTGATCCAGACAAGAGAAACATGTTATGTAGACTACATAAAGCCTTGTATGGATTAAAACAAGTATCAAGAGCCCAGTATGAAATACTTCACTCATATCTCATTAGCATAAAAAAAATTAGAACAAGTGAAAATAGCAATCTGTACTTAAAAGAAGATACTGATGGTAATATTTTGATTGCTGAAATTTTTGTTGATGATATCATTTTTGGGGGAAATAAATTGTTATGCAAATCTTTTGCTAATGAAATAAGCAAGGAATTTGAAATGTCTATGTTTGGGGAGATCAAATTCTTTCTTGGTCTACAGATTCTTCAACAAGATGCAGGCATATACATCACTCAGTCCAAATACATCAAGGAAGTGCTGAAGATATTCAAGATGGAAGATTCCAAACTAGTTGGAACACCTATGGCTACTAGATGTAAGCTGACAAAAGAAGACAAATCTAATGAGGTAAATCAGACCTTATATAGATCAATGATTGGAAACCTGATGTATTTTGTTCATACCAGACTATATATAGCTAATGCAGTTGGAATAGTTACAAGATTCTCTGCTAATCCCAAATAATTACATATGATTGTTGTCAAGAGAACTTTGAGATATCTGAAGAACACCGAGGACTATGGCTTATGGTATAAAAGAGAATGAAAATTTGAGCTACAAGTCTATATAGATGCTAATTGGGTTGGAAACATTGATGACCAAAAGAGAACAACTAGAGGAGCATTCTTCATGGGTGACAGACTTGTGACATGGATCAACAAGAAGCAAGGATGCATCTCTCAGTCTACTACAGAAGTAGAGTATGTGGTTGTTTCTAAAAATTGCTCCAATATTGCATGGATGAAACAATTGCTGGAAGGTATGAATATGAAGATTCTTGAACTAGTAATTATCTATTGTGATAATACTAGTGCAATAAACATTTCTAAGAATCCAGTCATCCATGCTAAGACTAAGCAGATTGCTATAAAGTATCACTATCTAAGAGAAAAAGTGCAAGCAAAGGAACTAACACTGGAATATGTTCAATCAAAGGAACAATTAGCTGACATATTCACCAAGCCATTACCGAAGGATACATTTGAGTACCTAAGATAGAGACTAGGGGTCCAACCCTTGTCTATATGTCAGTAAGCTGACTAGGAGGTTGCATCAGACTATACCAAAAATTTGAAGATCAGTCATGTTGATGCAAACACTGAGATGGACAGCAATAGATACATTTGTACATGGCAAGGTAAAAATCTGCACCAAAAACCAAAGACATTGTATTGTTGATGGATAGGGAAATTCAAGAAATATATTATGTAAAGGGATGGAGCATGATAGAGATAGTTTTTGTTTGGCATTGTTTTCAAAGGGAGAGATTATCTCATTATCATTAGGGAGAGATTATTCCATCATCATAAAAGGAGAGATATGATAAAGGGAAATATTATCTCATTAAATCAAAAAGGGAGAGATTATCTCATTGATCAGAAAAGATTATATCATTATCCGTAAAGGTGAAGTTCCTAAAAATAATCAAAGAAAGAGTTAATCAATATTCAAAGGGAGAGAAATTGATTACATATGAAATATCCATCTAAGGGAGAGAAGTAAGAAAGGGAGAGAGTTCAGACAAATAGAAAGATTTTTGTCAAAAGAAAAAGAGATTATCAAGAAGAGGAATAGTCAAGGTAGAGCACATATCAGAACAAAGATATCAGATGATACATCTATCCATTGAAGGGATTGAAGATTGAAGACAACCATTCTGCATGAAACAAATCTAAGCTATTTTGAGCTTACTAAAAGCCAAACATTTGTAATAGTTACATTAGGAAAGCTTGATGAAACTGTATATTTCATATTGTATTAATAATAATATAGTATGATAATGTAGTATGTTGCCATCAATGCCAAAGGGAAAGATTGATGAAATGTAACTGATTGAATGTTTGAAGATGTTAAGTTGATCACCAAAATGTAGAAGGATAATGCAAGACATTAAATCAGTTAACGGATTGGATTTTCATTGATGTCAACTTGATATAATCTAATTGGTTATAATCAAAGAGTCAAAGACTTCAGAGAATCAAAGAGAAAAAGATTATGCTTTCAGTAATGCATAAAAGACAAGCATTCACAATGTGACTTCAAACACCGACGATCAGTGGAAGCCGATAGACAGAGATCATCAAAAGTCAAGTCACAGTGATTCATGAGAAAGAACACCGATGAGCATTATCAATGAGAAGAATCACAAGCATAACCGACGGCTAGAAACATAGTGTAAACCGACGGAGAAGCCCAAGGAGAACTGGAGTGTTGACCGAAGCTATCAAAGAGTTAAACACCAAAATTAACTTGAGTTCAGAAATGAAAAAATATCTAGATGGTAGAGCTAAATATGGGCTTAACTGGTAGTTATCTTTGTTTTCATCGACAAGATAAAGCCAGAGATAAGTAAAGGATTTAAAGTTGTTTTGTCCAGTTGGCAAGAAGATCTCTGCTAGATAAAATCAAAGTTTTGCTTTAAATCTAATTGATGATAATTGTGGATCACGCCAAGATCAAAAAATGAAGAACCTTACAACAATGATATCATGTCTATTTAAGAGACAACTTAATTCATTACGAATAGAAGAGATGGTGAATGAATAAAAAGAGGATGCTGAAGAGAAACTGATGAAGAGCAACTTCATATAGTCTTGATCAATCAAGCTGAGGAAAGAGGTAAATTTTTCAGTGGACACTGAGCAATAGAGCACAACATCACTGAGCAGAATCAAAGTGGAGCAAAGGTATAAAAAGAGATATATTGATCAGAATAGTTTTATGAGATTACAATAGATGTAAAAATCCGCAAGTATAAGTTGTCTATGTGAATAAATCATACTATTTCAGTTTAACCATTGATTCAGAAAGTCTCTTAATCGAGCGGGATTTAAAGATCCTTTCTATGTATAGATACATCCCAAGGAGTATCAAAAATTTTGATCATGAATATAGCATGAGATGCTAGATACCTATTGACGGGCCAAGTGAGTGTTTGATCAAGGATGGTAGCATAAAGATGCCTGATATCAAGTGACAGACTAAACTTTTAAATCCTCTAACAAGGTCACACCTAATAGTGTGTTTGCAACCTTTAATAGGGTTATCTCTTCACCAAGCTCACTTCAGAAGAGTGAACATTTTGGGTTACCGGTCCCAAGTGGTTTTTCCATTAACAGGGTTTCTACGTTAAAAATCCATGTGTCAATGTGTTTATGAGTCATTACTTTAGTGTTTTGCATTACACATGGCTAATTTGGACTGATCGGTATACTTTAGATAATTTACTGTCTTTCAATAAATTAATAGACTACTATCTGGTAAACATATAGTATAAGGTTTAACAAAGCATTCCAAGAAGTAGTAATTTGATAAACATATTTGGAGGCATTCATATTATAGGACTGAAGATAACCAGAGGCTTAATATTGTGGTACTAAGCTTTTTGGGTTGATTATTGGAATTTTTTGAGGCCACTGATTCACCTCCCCCCCCTCTCAGTTATTACTAACAGTGACCAATGCAAAGGGTAGATTGGCCAGATTTTTATATTAACTACTTTGGCTCACAAATCATATGTATTTGTTGGCGTGACATTGATTTCAAAAGGGACATGAAGTTCAGACGTTGAGGCCGCAACTCTGAAAAGAAATTCATTGTAATAAATAGTAACCCAATAAAAAACATGTATTATGCAAATTTGTTTCATGGTGATCTGAAACCATTTATTGGCAGTGGTTTTCTAGCATGATAGTGGTTTCCTGACATGAGTCAATTTCTGGTTGCAAGCAACCTCAGAATGGGAGCCTATCAACTAACAAGATTGTTGATCTATAAAATGGCACTGATTGCCTATCAAATCTTTTTCAGCTCTCTATACTCTATACTCTGTATATTCTTTATGTTCTCTGATCGCTCCTTCAATCATAAAATGTTTATCAACAATAAAAATTTTAACCATCAAGTATCACTTGTAACAATAACTTGTAACTCTCTCTTTTGATCCCTTAAATAAAAAAAATTCATCGCCTTAAGATTGAGTTTCAAATGTATTTCCAGTGACAATACCATGTGTCAAATTGATAATCTCTATGAGAAAAATGATATACCATGATTGTGTTAGGTCAAGATAAGATCTGCAAGTTTATATCTCCAAGATAATAAAACATGCTTTTACATCTCCACTACAATTCCTTAAATCCGTCTTAAATCCTTGCATCAATCATGTAAATAAAAATACATTGGATGTGTAACCTTTATTCCATTTCATCCTACCATTAAATATGATCACATATACTTTACCACTCATTGATTTGTAATCACTTGACCGGTTGATAAAAAACATAAGAGTTTTTCCTGTCTTAGTGACTATGACACTGAAATCTCTTTCACTGCTTATCCAAATAAGTTGTGGTTGGAATCATATATTCCTCATACTATATACATGTTGTGCCTCTGATCACAACATCTGAATCTTTTCTTAACTCGACCGCTACCACAATCTATAAATATTGTCCTTTTGAACATTAGTCACCATGCGTAGTTGAACTTTCTCTTTACCGATAAAGTTCAATGTAAGTATCAATTATTTTAATCATGATATATGAATATATTTCCATCAAGGAAAACCAATTATGCATTCACTCATGACCTTTCTTCATATCATCTCCAAAACTGTAGCATAATGCCAACAATCTCCCTCTTTGGCATTGATGGAAAAAACTTCTGAAGAAAACATCTCAACTTACAATCTCATCCTTTGAATCATACTAAATAATACTTAAAGCATACTCCCCCTTCCATTATTCAATATCATTCTTATACATTATTCTCCCCCATTTGTCAATAATGACAAATGATTATAAGTACTTACCAAAATGATATTCGATCAAAAGTTTCCTTAAATTTGATCTTTGTGAAATCTAGTGATATGTTCCAATATTTTTCTAAGTGTTCCATAGATTAGACATGTCCACATAGAACCAATTTTGTTCCTTCCATATCATTTAAATTGTTCACCTCTTGTTGACTAAGTATTGCTCTGAATTTTTCACATGTTGTTGCATGAGATCCATAGTGGGAGCTAGATAGGCTTGCAATTCCATAATTGACAATATTTTTGTCTTTCTCTGCTAGCAACATCTTCATGTTTTTTGAAATCATCTTCACCTTAGCAATGTATGTCGGGACTGAATTGGTTAAAGGATCAAATCTTGTAGTTAAATCATCAAGTTCCTATTGGGCTTTGTGTCTCTTCTTCTCTATTTCCTGTGAAAAGGATGTAACTTTGGAAATTTTTACAAACATCTTTACATTCTCATGTAGATTTTCCTTCATTTTATTTACTAAAATTGCAAGTGACTCATTTTTCATTTTTATGGTCTTTGCCAACTTCTCATCTTAATGTCTCTCATATTATTTCATTGCTAACTTCATAGTTGCACTCTCTAGGTTAGGTACTTGCTCATAAACAACCTTAACCAATATACCCAATTGTTCAATAGGATTATGTTATTTTCCATTTCTCACATTAGGTACTAAGTTATTTATTATGTTTCTGGCTCCTTTAAGTATTCTGACCTTCATTTTCTTTTTTCTCACCTTGTCCTTTTAGCTTTATCCCTGAGTGTATCTGAAATTTTCAATAGATATTTGGGGCTCATCTGAGTAATATCAATAGTTGTTTGCATATCCTCTTCAAATTATTCTTCATCTTCTTCTGAACTAGTAGTGTCATTTGTTTTTCTCCTCTTTACTGTGTTACCATCACTGGTTAGATCTAGTTTTCTCTTTTTAGAAAGTATATCCTTATTCTTGTTATGATCAGTCTCTTGCTCAACAATCTGAATTGGAATATTAGATATAATATTATCTCTGAATTTTTTCATTTCTTTAGTTGCACGCTCTTGTGTTTTCCTTTCCTCTTCAACTAATTTGACTTCAACAACAATTTCAAACTTTATATAAATTTTGTCAATAAATCCACTGTCTCATTTCTTACTGATTGAGTATCTCCACTAAGAATTCTTGTAACTCTATTTTTTTAATCTTAGTGTATCATCTTAAAATGGAAGTACTTCCATGTTAAGAGCATTTATCCCTCCTTAGGGGATGTTTTTTACCTCCATCATATCATCCTCCCATTTCTGCATCATCCTTTTCTTCTGTGCCTATTTAGGACCCTGATTGGGCCTCTCCTGGCACCTTCTACCCCACCTGGCATATTTTCCAAGGGTTCTGGCCCCCCGGGTCAAAGTCAACCTTGACCTTGACCTTGGTCAGGGTCAACCTCAACCCTAACCTAGGTCAGGCTCGACCTCAACCCTGACCAGGGTCTCCCTTTCAAACCTGAAAGCTTGTTGGTTGTCGGGGGTCATCTAAAATTTAGTTTTCCCGCTTCCGGGTCGATTGTTTCGGGTTCTGAAGCGTTGATTCCTAAATTATATTTAATATAGGTCCTCTTCTAGGTGCATGGGTCTAATTTGAATTTAATTCTCCTATGTCAGCCTCCTTAGAATATTGTGCCCTAGTTTCATATAAAAGGAAGTCTTTCTCTCTCATTTTCTCTAAGTCTTCCAAGTGCAAAAAGCTCTAACCAAGATTTTGTCAAGAAGAAAAAATTTCAAGCATCCATTGTTCTACATATTTCCAAGCTTTCAAGGTGTTCAATTCTTCCTCTCAAGCATTCAATTTATCCATTGAAGATCAAGGATTCAAGCTTTCAAGCCTTTGAAGGGATTAGGTGCAAATATTCAAGATTCATCATTCAAGCCCTAGATCTAGCCATCATGGTGGTGTGATCTTCCTTCAAGATCCTTTGTGCATCCTCAAGACTCTTTCATCATCTCTTAAAAGTGTATTTCAAGCATACAATCATGGAGTTTTATGGTTTCTAAAGCCCATGCTTTCATACTTACAGATTTGCTTACATTTGAATTACAATTACATATCTATTGAATATCATAGCTTCAATGTTAGTTTCAATTCTACTACTTGCTAGCATTCTATACTTAATTTATTTCAAGGTTAATTCCTAAATCAGGGTTTGACTAAGGCAAACCCCTCCCCACAACAAACAAACCTCTTTTTCTTGTAGATACAGGTTTAGGACTATGGATTTGGACATAGATCTGGATACCCTTTTCGGCTTTCTTTCAGACGGCGCGAACAGATTCTCTGTCAGACCTGTGCAGGTCAGGGTCGACATTATTGGGTTAGGGTTGACATTTGTGGGTCAAGGTCAACCTTTTTCATAAGATGACATTGGAACAAAAAAATATTTATGGGTTTTTCTCATCTTTGCGTTCTGGTTTGGGATCATCTGTCAGATTTTCCAAAAATAGTCTACAGACCTCAGAAAACATCATTCTTTGATCTACAATTTTGTAAGGTTGGTTCTTCTTCCTATCCTTTTCAATTACTATAATTAAACATATTCATTTAATCAATTAACAGAATTTAGGATCCCCTTCTTTGTTCTCTTTCCAAATAGTTGATTCATTTGTGCATTAACCCTTCTTTTGGGTTGATCAACTTGGATCTTCCATTTGTGCATTTGATCAGGATAGAAACAGAGCATCCTATCTTCTCCCTAATCACAATTACAATATACAATCAATCAAATTCAATTAAGTGTAAGGTAGGGTTAAGGAATTCAACACACTTTAATCAAATCAAGCAACAATTAATAAACAATCACCTTACCCCTTTCCAAAAAAAAAACCTCTTTACATTTTTGTGAACCCGCGATATACAACTCCTTCTCTTTGGTGTTAGATTTACATCTTAGATTACAATTTACATTTATAAATACAAAAAACACTTCTTGCATTTTCATTATGAAATTCTTGTGGTGTATAACTATTTTTCTCATTATGCTTCTTTTAGCATCTCTCTATAGTACCTATGATGTCTATGAGAGTGTCATCCACTTTATCATGTTTGTTAATCTTCATGTTTCACTTGCTTATGCTATTTTAAGATTGACC
>MU224193.1:130558-141250 GCA_018584345.1 Thuja plicata | reverse complement strand
AGTTTGTAAGACCCCTTGGAACACAATTAAGTGTTTTAATGTGTCCCCAAGGGTCAGAGAGGGACCTAAGGGGTCATAGTATAATCTCACACGTTAGGACCCCTAGGAAGACCCAATGACCCCTTTCAACACATTAGAACACTCAAGTGTATCCCAAGAGGTCGTAGGACCACTTTGAACACACTTGAGTCTTCCAATGTGTCTGTGTGGGTCAAAGAGGGTCCTAAGGGGTCTTATTACACCTTCTCATACATTAGGATCCCTAAGAAGAGTCTATGACCCCTTTCTACACATTGAAACACTCAATTGTGTCCCAAGGGTTCCTAAGACCTCTTGGGACACACTTGAGTGGTCTAATGTCTCGAAAGGGTTCATGAGGACTTCTTAGGGGTCCTAACACATGATAAGGTGTACTAGGACCCCTTAGGACCCTCTTTGACCCCTAGCGACACATTGGAACACTCAAGTGTGTCTCAAGGGGTCCTACGACCTCTTAAGACACACTTGAGTGTTTCAATATTTCAAAATGGGTCATGGCATCTTCCTAGGAATCCTAACATGTGAAAAGGTGTACTAGGACCCCTTAGGACCCTCTTTGACCCCCGGGGACACATTCAGACACTCAAATGTGTCCCAAGGGGTCCTATCACCTCTTGGAACACACTTGAGTCTTTCAATGTGTCAAAATAGGTCATGGGGACTTCGTAGGGGTCCTACAACAGTGATAAGGTGTACTAGCACCCCTTAGGTCACTATTTGACTCTTGGGAGCACATTGTAACACTGAATTGTGTCCCAAGGGGTCCTACGATCTCTTGGGACACATTTGAGTGTTCCAATATTTCAAAAGGGGTAATCAAAAGTTCCCATGACCCCTTTTGATACATTAAAACACTCAAGTGTGTTCCAAGAGGTTGTAGGACCCCTTGGGACATAATTGAGTGTTCTAATGTGTCCCCGAGGGTCAAAGAGGGACCTAAGAGGTCCTAGTACATGTTCTCACATGTTAGGACCCCTAGGAAGATCATATGACCCCTTTCGACACATTGGAACACTCAAGTGTATCCCAAGAGGTCGTAGGACCCCTTGGGACACACTTGAGTGTGCCAATGTGTCCCCGAGGGTCAAAGAGAGTCATAAGGGGTCTTATTACACCTTCTCACATGTTAAGACCCTTAAGAAGACTCCATGACCCCTTTTGACACATTGAAACACTCAATTATGTCCCAACGGGTCCTATGACCTCTTGGGACACACTTGAGTGGTCCAATGTCTCGAAAGGGGTCATGGGGACTTCCTAGGGGTCCTAACACATGATAAGGTGTACTAGTACCTTTTAGGACCCTCTTTTACCCCTGGGGACACATTGGAACACTCAAGTGTGTCCCAAGGGGTCCTATGACCTCTTGGGATACACTTGAATGTTCCAATGTTTCAAAAGGGGTCATGGGGTCTTTCTAGGGGTCCTAACGTGTGAGAATGTGTACTAGGACCCCGGGGACACATTGGAACACTCAAGTGTGTCCCAAGGGGTCCTATGAAAGTTCATTTGAAAAAAAAATTTATTTAAAAAAAAAAAAATTATTAAAAAAAAATAATTATTATTAAAAAAAATAAAATAAAATCGGGTACCCAAAAAAATCAGGTACTCAATTTTTTTTGGGTACCCGATTAGGCTTGTGCTTTGGTGTCAGGTTTGCCCAAGTGTACTGACACCCAGGCCTACTAAAAAGTCAACAAACATTTTCATGCACTTCTGGACAAGTGAAAAGTGGATTTTTTTTACATCGCCACTTTTTGGCCCCCCATGATCTTGCACATACCCACATATTTACTTACATTTGAATTACAATTACATATATATTGAATATCATAGCTTCATTATTAGATTCAATTCTACTACTTGCTAGCATTCTATACTTTATTGATTTCAAGGTTAATTCCTAAATCGGGGTTTGACTAAGGCAAACCCCTCCCCTACAACAAACAAACCTCTTTTTCTTGCAGATACAGGTTCAAGACTATGGATTTGGACACAAATTTGGATACCCTTTTTGACTTTCTTTCGAATGGCGCGAACAGATTCTCTATCGGACCTGTGCAGGTCAGGGTCGACATTATTGGGTCAGGGTTGACATTTGTGGGTCAAGGTTGACCTTTTTCATAAGACAACGTCAGAACGGAAAAAGATTTTTGGTTTTTGTTCATCTCTGCGTTCCGGTTCGGGATCATTTGTCAAATTTTCCAAAAACAGTCTACAGACCTCATAAAACATCATTCTTTGATCTACAAATTTGTAAGGTTGGTTCTTCTTCCTATCCTTTTTAATTACTGTAATTAAACATATTCATTTAATCAATTAACAGAATTTAGGATCCCCTTCTTTGTTCTCTTTCCAAATAGTTGATTCTTTTGTGCATTAACCCTTCTTTTGGGTTGATCAACTTGGATCTTCCATTTGTGCATTTGAGGATAGAAAAGGAGCATCCTATCTTCTCCCTAATCACAATTACATTACACAATCAATCAAATTCAATTAAGTGTAAGGTAGGGTTAAGGAATTCAACACACTTTAATCAAATCAAGCAACAATTAATAAACAATCTCCTTACCCCTTTCCAAAAAAAAAACCTCTCTACACTTAGATTCTTCTCTCATTGCTTCAACAGTCCACTTTATCTGTTCGGTAGATAAGTTAGGTTGTAAAAGTAAAATTTATTGTTCCACCATTACTCTGTCAATCTTCAGAGTTTCTCTCCATCTTTTGTTGATTGCATTAAAAAACTCTTTTGGTATAACTTTATAAAGCTTACTAGGTGAATTGCAAAAAGTGTGTAAACTTTCTACAATTGCATCTTCAATCTTCTTTTTATCTTCATTTTAAAACTTGTCAAAATGAGTCCATACTTCTATCATATTTCCATGATCTTTGATATCTTTAACAATGTTTTCAAGAATGATAGAGTTTTCATTTTTATCAGTTTCTAGAGTAGTAGACTTTATCTCAAACTTTGTTCTGAACTTTTCTCCTTCAACCTTTTCTTTACCTTCCTTCTTTCTTTTTGATTTTTTGTATCCTGATGTCATTTCTTTCTTTCTTTTGTAAGTTCTTTGAACAATTCCTGGTGTCTTCTTCTCTTTCTTATCCTTAGTAGAAGTGGTAGAATTAGATGTAGACTATTTTAGTACTGAACTTATTGTAACTCTCTGAGGTGTAACCTCTTTGACTTTAATTCCAGTATCCTTGACTTTTGAACAAGATGTGCCTACTTCCTCACTTACCATTTTCTTTCTAAATCTTGTCATCATTTAGGTGTAATACCACTCATCTTGGCTAAATTTTCAACTTGTTTTCTAATTCTCCTTTGGATTATTGGTGCTCTTAACTCATTGTATATTTTTAATGATGACTCTTCATAAGTTCCAAACCTAGGTGTTGAAGTATAGATTGATTTAGATAGTAAAACATTAGCATGAATAGTGACTAGGTCATCATCAACTTCATAACCCATATCATGTATCCAACAAGTTCTAGGTTGCACTTCTTGGAACATGCAAGTATCTATATCTACTAGAAAACAGATATCATCTTTATACTTCTCAAAAATACTAGTTGGGATTCTCTCTCTTAGGTACATTTTACTTTGAAAATCTTTTAAGTAACCCCACATAACTAAATCGAATTGTTTCCTAAAGTCCTTATGCATTGTTTAAGCTGCAGTACTATTGGTCTATCCTTTGACCATGTAATAGAACCTATTCCAGGAAAATCATTCTACAAGTAAAATAACATACATGCCAGTAGTGATCCATATTTGAATGATTGCTTCTTATCTTTCCTGATCTTCTCCATGTTCTCAAATAATTGACTCCTCAACATCTCATATAGATCATATTTTGCATCTTCCTTCACCATTTTGTATGCAACATGAATAGATCCACCAGGTACACTATTCAATCAACTATATTGATATACTTTGTAACCTATCACCGTTGAATTGAATCTCACTTCCTTATCAATTATATCCTTGATAGTCATGACTCTATGATCTTGTTTGGATTTGGTTAGACGAGTAACCAGATTTGCAACAATAGTTTGTAGAGTAGGGGTTTCACTAGTTGCACAAAATCCAGTAACTCTATGAATTAAATCCTTTTTTTATCTTGAGAGGCTTATCCAAAAAAATAAATTGATCATGTACTCTACTCAAAACATATCTTATCCATTCTGGATGAAATTTATCAAGTATCTCAGCAGCGTAAGAAAAACCTTTTTGAACCATATGCATGTGCTCATCTTTTACCTTCACACCATCTCTTAGCTTCAGAAATTCATTGTAGATGTCATCAGTTCCCAATTCTTCCAATTTTAAATGAATGAATGAACAAATATCTCCAGTCAGTAGTGCACCATAGGGTATCAAAGATAGGGCACCCATTGGATCATGTTTATTTTCCTTCATCGGGTGTAACTTGAATACGGGTCTTGGTTCATCAGTGATGTCTACCAAAACTAGAGTATCCATGATATTAGCAATTAATCAGCAACAACAATGATTTCTTTGTTCAAGCTATAATATCGACTCTAGCGATTAGAGCCTTCTACGCAAAATCTTAATCCATGAAAACAAATAGCTCTCTCTATGGAATGTAAAAAAAAGTTATCTAGTAAAATTCATTAGAATGAAAAGTGATATAAAACATTAGAGAATGTAGTCATTTGACATAACGGTCAAATAGTTCTTTCCACCGACCACAATGGTTAAAACATAACACTTGATATATGCACACAACCACTTTTATCTTCAGTAACCATCATTAATTCAAAAATGAGCATCTAAGAATGTATATGAATCTTACCACTCATGAAGTTAAGGGATCAGTAAATGATTTGACTTTCAGTGCTCCCCCTAAGAAAATATTGTGCTTAGTTTACCAATGGATTCTCCACAATTCCTATACTTGTGGAGTTCTTAGTTAATTCTGGCGAATTCAATTATCCTTTCCTTACCCATGTTTTCTTCATATCATTCCTTATTTCATCAACATTGACATTTTCTTTTCCTTTGGCGTTTTCATCATTGTTCACTGGTTGAAATCTAGTAAACTTTCTTTCTCTACATGACCTAGGAAGATGACCAGCCTTATTACAAACATAATAGACCGTACTTTTTGGATTCCAGGGAGCAGAGTTGTCTCTGTATGACATCAATCTGTAGTTCATAGCCATATGTACATAGTTCTGACATTTAGAATAAGTAACATCTGACCGGTTACCTTGATTGATAGGTATTTGACCGGTGTAGTCATATGACTATTGGTTATCTTTCCTCATCCTACACTCATTACCTTTATGTCCAAAATTATTGGAGTAGTAAAAAAATCCATGAAATGTGTTAGATCTAGCATTATAGTTATCGTTTCTAGCATAAGAGTTTTCAGATCTAGAAGTTGAATCTCTAGGTTTGACATTTGGACCAATTTGTTTAAAAAAATACATATTAGCAGTATGTCCTACCTTATGACAATTAAATCATACCAGTTTGTATCATCTCTTGACATTTTTTATGTTCACCTTGGGTGTTGATTTTCTTTCATCATTGATGTCCTTGGTGCCAGAAGATTCACCAACTTCAAATTTTGTACAACCTAAACCTTGTTTTTCTCCATTCATCCCCTATTTTCCAAGTTGTTCATCCAACTTAATAGAACTCTTCTTGAATTTGTCTAGTAGATCATTTTTCTCTTTCATATCTTCTTTTATCATATCATTTACTTTCCTTATCCCTTCATTCTCTCTTTCAATATCAAATTTTTCCATCTGTACCATGTAGGTGTTCTTTCAATGTAGAAACCTCTTGCTCCGATCTAAATAATTGCTCCAACTTTTCTGTTAGGGTTTCATATTTAACTTTTAGGGCATCTTCAACAATTTCTTGGCACTCTCAGCAGCCCTTCTTCTTTCAAGTTCGTCAACCATCCTGATAGACTTACTTTGAAGTTCTATTTTCAGATTTTCCACTTCAATCTTAAGTCCACTATTTCTATCTATCATATTTGCAAGTGCTTCCTCAGATTCTTCAGATAGATGTTCAATGTAATATTAACTTTCACTCAACTTCTTAGGAAGTTCTCTTCTCTTAGAAAGGGAATGCCTCAACTTATCCTTCATCTCATTGATAACTTGGCTTGCATCCTCAAGTTGCTTCTCATACTTGTATATATCCATATTAACTTATAGGGATCTTTTCCTCAATTTGTTAGACTCATCACCAAAAGGACCTAGGCTCTGATACCAATTGTTGGATAATTTGGGACTAAGAGGGGGGGTGAATCAATAACAATAGGTATTGACCCAATTCATCCACTGATCTAATTGCTACACTAGAAACTTCTTAAACTTAATGCATGTAAATGGAATATGCAAATAACAGTAAATAGTATCAAGCATCCATAACTTTAACACACATAACTCAAATATTTTTCACATGGAAACCCTTGTCAAAGGGAAAAAAACCATGGTGGGGATGACACCAACAAGCCCAATAATTGGAGTAAATGAGTTTTCCCAGTTAGGAGCTACAAATACCATTTTTGAGGGTTCACTTTGTTAGTAGTGATTAGTACATTGTTAGGAGCACAAAAATATCAGCTATCATCTACCTCGCTAGAGGATTTAAAACCTCAATAAATAAGTCACCTTGTTAAAGGATTTACAAAAGAACATGTTAGAGTCCACCTTGTTAAAGGATTTTACATGTTGTAACTATTAGGTGACAAAAATATTGTTGATCTGTAGAGTGGAACTAATTGCCTATCAAATCCTTTTTAGCTCTATGTTCTTTGTACTCTATATATGCTTCCTACTCTCTGATCGCTCTTTCCATCATAAAACCATTATCACCAATAAACTTTTCAACCATTGTATCACTTGTAACAACAACTTGTAACTCTCTCTTCTGATTCCTTAAATAAAACAATTTCCACAGCCATAAGATTGAGTTTCAAATTGATTTCCTATGACAACACCATGTGTCAAATTGATAATCTCGATGTGAAAAATGATTTACCATGACCGCGCTAGGTCAAGATAAGATCTGCAAGTTTATATCTCCAAGATAATAAAACATGCTTTTACATATCCAATGCAACTCCTTAAATCTATCTTAAATACTTCCATCAATCATGTAAATACAAATACATTGGATATATAACCTTTATTCGATGTCATCATACCATTAAAAATGATCGCATATACTTTACCACTCACCAATTTGTAATCACCTGACCGGTTGATCAAGAACATAAGAGTTCTTCCTATCTTAGTGGCTGTGACATTGAAATCTCTTTCACTGCTTATCCAAATAAGTCATGATTGGAATCATAGATTCCTCATACCCTATATATAATGTGTCTCCGATCACAACATTTCAATCTTTCCTTAACATGACCGCTACCACAATCTATAAATATTGTCCTTCTGAACATTAGTCACCATATGTAGTTGAAATGTCTCTTTATTGATCATGTTTAGTTCTTACCGATTATTGTAATCATGATATCTGAATATATTGCCATCAAGGACAACCAATTATTCATCCACTCATGACCGCTCTGCATATCATCTCCAAAACTGTAGCATAATGCCAGTAGTAATTGTAGGGATAACTAGAAGCAAAATACTAGTTGTTGGCAAAGACGTGAGCAAAGTTTAAAGCATTTTGTCACAGAGTTTTCATGTCTTGCTAGTGCCTCCATGTCTTTTTTTTTAAATACAAGAGCTAGCAAGAATGTAAAAAAGTGTGAAGAAATACAATGTATAGTGTATAATTTTTGAAAAATAATAAGTTTGATATTTAAAGATGGTTTGATCTTTGTTATTCACTCTATGTGAAAATAGTTTTGGCTATCCTTTGCATGAATAACTAAGTAATAGTAATTGGTAATTACTAATAGTTTGTGAGGAAATTATTATATGTTAAAAAAGGGAAGATGATTCAAACTCTACTATGTAGAGATGTGTTTTATGAATGTAATCATCTAGGTCTTCCAAAAATAATTTGTGAATGACTACCTTTTGTAACTATATTTTCGACTATGTCCTCAGATATTTTTTGTAGACATTTTTTGTCGAGTAACATATAACCAAAGAACAATCAATTGCTTCTTCTTTCTTGACAACTATCTAGGCATAAATATTGTTGCTTGGTATTATTCCTTGTAGTGGTGAGGAATTAGAAACCAACACGCTATCTTTTGGAGAAGACGAAGATAGTATGGATTGGTTAGACAATTAATTTTCATTCTAAACTTGTTTCTCTTAAGAAAGTTTATACATATCAATGGCCTGATATGACATAATAGGGAAGAAATAAATGGTAGAGAAAGAGACTCCTACCAAAAACTAAAATAAAAATAGAGTGGCATAGATATTTTACTCAAGGAATTGAATGGTGTTGTTCCAATAGGAATAATGTGTGTAGTTGAAAATGTTGGAATATGAAGAATTTTACTAGGTACATATAAGCCATATAGTTATTCTTGTAAGCTTCAAAGTCACATATATCTAACGCTTAGGACATTAATAAAATTTTATGTACTATATAACCACTTAGGAAACTAATAAACTACCTTTTAAATAGTAAAAAACATGGCAGATTTTCTATAGCATAACTAATGAATAACGTATAAGAGATAGAAAGAATGTTAAGATGAGAACTTTATAAAATAGAAGACAAGAAAGAGAAAACCATTGTATTAGCTCAAAAAATAGAGCAATTATTTTTTAATTTACTAATTTTAGTATTTTATTTATTAATGGGAGTTTATTTAAAATAAATATTTAGTTTTAAAATAAATATGATGTCTTAAAATATGCTAACTGCCAAGGAAAGATTAGAACAAAATCAATGAGCATCTCCCAAAAGAAAACTAGTAAGTAAAAAATATTAGTAGGATTACTTCTATTGTTCATAACTATATGAATTCAAATATACTAAAGATGTGATATAATACATAAAGGGAGGGTTATATCCAGTTTTGAATGCACAACCATTTTAGAAGAACATAAATTTTTCTGACTCTAATTAAATACCATAATATTAGATAAAGATGAGTTGAACAATAATCTAGTTCAATTATTGTAAACAAAACAAAACAATACAATAGACCAAATACCTCCCTAAAATAAATATAAATATCTAAAAGTAATGACCAAAAGATCTTAGTAGGAAGCGAATTCTAATAGGAGGGGGTAAATGAGGCCTCACCTTTTTTTCAGCTTAAAAACTTCTTGGACCTTATGCATTTACATGCTATATTATTATAAAAGTGTATATATGATACTATAAGTTATTAATAAACCATAATAATTATTATAGTTAATATATGATATTGTAATTGTTAAAGCCTTTGGTTTTTTCATTGATGTCAATGTTTTCAATCTAATCTATCAATTAGTCAATATTACAAAGGGATGATGTTAATATAATCTGTAGGTTGGAACAAGCAGTATGGTTCAAACAAGCTGATTAAAATATCTTATGGTTGATAATATCATATACACTAATATTGGTGATCTCCATGATGTGTTGTAAATTAAGAAATAATGATTCTATGTAACTTCATATCATACATAGAAGAAGAATAGACACAGTCACTTTGTGTCACTTGGATGATAGGGATGTTTTAAGATACCAGAATAATAAAAGATATCGACAACCTAACAAGAAAAGGATAAATAAAAATAATGTTAGTCAAAAGCCTATTAATATCACAACCAACCATTAAGTTTGTGTTATTAATTGACCTTCAAAGAATATTTTTTTGCGGTAAAATAATAAACTGTATGATGACTGAACTCTGTATTTGTTAACAATAGGATATAAGTTCACGGTGGTAAGAATATTGGTATTGGAAAATGATAGCATCTTAAAAAATTAATATCACCTCATTAGTCAACATTCATAATCCTACCTTACCAAATCGAGTGTATGAGACAGTTTATAGATTTCGGTTTATAGAAAATCGTTGGTGATTACTAGTTATCAGTTCTACATAGAAAATGTATCTTATATGGATTGCATTGACAAGAAAAAAAAAAACTTATTGTACCTGTATGATACTCATGGGATGGACAACCGATTTGTCTCTTGAAACAAATGTAATTAAAAGCTTAGGTTCTCATGGTTCTATAACAGTCACATGTTGGTTACAAGGAGAAATAACCTTCTGTGTATTATATATGATTGATGAATAGAAAATAGAAAGAGGGAAGAGATGGCCTATGAGATAGTTTGAGGACATAGATAATGAATTGAATTGATTGATTCATGAAGAGAACATTTTTTTAAAAGAATAATTGTGAGGCCTCACCCCAACCCATCATAGCTTCATTTTTCTTATCACATTTTGACATTTTATGTTTCGATACATTGATACACTTTTTGTTATCCCGACAGGGACTCGTGATATTATGATGTGATGATGATTATATTATGTGGATTATATTTTGATATGGATTAGACCTAGAACATGTGGTTGACTTTGATTATATATGGTTAGATAAGTGAATTGATGAGAAGACTGAATTATGATTTGACTTGACTATTGTATGAATGATTATGTCATGGTGATTAAGGAATTCTTATGTTTTAAACATTTATGTATGAAAATTTCAATTAGAGGCTTAATT
>MU224193.1:43545-71236 GCA_018584345.1 Thuja plicata | reverse complement strand
CAAGTTGTTTAATACCGATTAGTTATATGTTATGATCAGTTTGTATAAAAGGATTATTTTGGAAGAGACATGACGCTATAGAGTCATGTCTCCTTTTGAGGAGACATGTCTCTATACCACCATGTCTCTCTTATAAATGTTCACTACTTGATCATTCAGAGACAAGTATATATAGTAAAAAAAATACAAGTCTCATCTATGAAATTAACATAATATTGATATAAATATATTTATTATTGATATTAATATATTTATATATATTAGTTATTATATTAGTAATAAATAGATTTATATATATTGTGATTAAATAGATATTATATATATTGAGATTATATATATATATCTATTGGAATTTTGAAAAGAAAATTAAAAGTCATATATCCTAATCTAAAATTCAACATAATTATTATAGAAAATGAAATATATTACATATGTATATAGATTCATTTGTATTTTATATATATGTAGAAAGACTCATTTGTAATTCTTCATTATTATGCTCTTAATTACAATTACTTCTAGACATTCCATCTTAGCGTGTCAATTATTATTTTATCAATATTCATTATGTATATGCAGCAAAATTCTATCTATCCACCGACCAATTCCAGTAACGAATCAATATCTCTCGATGAAATAATACTCGAACTACTAACCATACCCATTGCAAGAATTTTATAGTTTCGAACCCCTCCAACAACAAGACCATTTAGTACTAGAACTTCCACCAGAGGCATTCAAAGAAGAAACTAAGAAAGCCACAGGAACATGGAGAGGGGAAGGAAAATAATATATAAACCTTCGAAGGCGGTATTAATTAACACTATTACCAAAATTTAACTTTAAACTAACTCGATCTCACTCCCTTTTATTTATCTTTTACCCATTTTATAATGTTTTAATGACTTGATTCAGTGAACAATGAGTCGTAAAGCCACAAGAAAATGTAATGATGATTTGGTCTTGAATCCGTGGCAAGTCACCTGATGTTATAACTTAATATTACCGTAATAATTCTGATGTTGACTTACATACAGCTTGACAGGGGCACCAACATCAACTCAACATCTCCGCCAAGTCACAAATTCTTTTCCGAAACTTAATTTAACAAAAAATTAATTAATTAAAATTATAAAAAAATTAATTTTCCAGTTCATTGTTAAAATTTTTCATTATAGTAGACATTAGTACCTTTAAATATATATTTTATTATTTTTACTTTTTTAATAAATTCATTAAAAAAATTTAAAATATTATACATTGTTTGGAATCTTCATGTGGGAAAAGATGGATAGGGCAGATTGTGCTCTTCTGATATGATCTCATGCAGTAATAAAGGCCAAGAATTTTATATGTTAAGATAAAATTCTTAAGAGCACAATCTAAGGAGAAATATAAAGATAAAATTCTTAAGAGAATGAGAGAGGGAGAAATATAAAGATAAAGATATAAGTATAAATTAATAGAGAGGGGTAGAAAGGGGGAGATATATAGGCATCGAGACTGATAGAGAGGTGGAAAGATAGAGATACATATAGAGGGAGGGATGAGAGAAGAAATATAGAGATTTAAAGATTAAAAGGTATAGGAAGGGGGTGATGGAGAGAGATGGTTGGATAGAGATATATATGAATATAAAGTTGGAGGATGGGGGAAAATAGATAGAGTGTTAGAGATAGATCAAGAGGTAAAGATAGAAAGAAATCTAAGGAGGTACAGAGGGAGACATAGAGAAGGAGAGGGAGAGAGAGAGACAGAGAGAGAGAGAGAGAGAGAGAGAGAGAGAGAGAGAGAGATATATATATAAATGGTGAGATATATAGATACAAAGATAAGGAGATCTAGAGAGAATGAGAAGGAGTGACAAACAAAGGGAAAAATACTTAAATGACCTTTCCATGTTTAATTTCCCGTCATACGGATGATCAAGCTGGCTCCATGTTGGGTCTCTCGCATTATATTGTAGAGTGTTAGCTACTTCAGTAACTCCTCCAAAGTTGATGTTAGGATGCATTCTAGATTTTGGAACGCAGGGTTGGCTGATATAACCATAGCATTTACTGCATTTGTGACCGCCTTTTCTTCTAACAAATATGCATTCCCATTGCAAATTTTGTAATTCATGATTGAACCAATCGTACCTTTTGCAACTTGGGCTCCTTGATGCTACGAGAGAGCATAGTACCCTGCTCGGTCATTAGTATTTGGGTGGCGTCATTTTGAGACAGAACCTGATAACTTTTTGTTTACTATTTGTCGCCTTGAATGTTGTTTCTATTTGAATCGTCCATAAAATGTCGTTTGTTACCGACTGCCCCTTTACAACAAAAAATGGTAGCAATCAACTCAAATTAAAACAAGTTACAGTCCAGATGCAAAATTTTTAAGGATGTAAGATTCTGCAGAGTGGCAAGAACCGTGCTTGTGAGCCCACAATCTGACATCGTGAGATTTTTGAGATGAGAAAGATGACTTACTAATAATGCCCAAGACTCATTCTTTATTGCTGACAGATCAATGTAATCCAAAGAAAGACCTTGCAAAGCTGTCAGATTTGAAAGCAACGAGATATCTGTACTTATCAAGACAGGGGAAGAAGAAGTGACAGATTCCCTAGCTGCCATGGAAGGCTGCCTGCGAATCCTGTTGTCGACAGATTTATTCTTATTCTTTCTACACTCACACTTTGCTATTTTTTTTTTGGTTAAAAACTAGTAGAGAGTTGCAATGAGAGGGAGTGTGAAGAGTCATTAAATAGGTTGCGAGTAGACATGCAAGTCAATGTCAAACGCTCGTACAGAGAATATTAGTTTATTTAAACATGCAGTACAGAGAATATTAGTTCATCCTGTAATGCTGCGGGGTGATGACTTTAACTGCATCAATTTAATAAATCATTCATGCACAAATTACGATTCATGAAGACATTTTTGCATAGAGAGACAAAATTGGGCAGGTTGAAATATGGACTGTATTATATAAAAACTCCAACTTGGAAATATGGACTGTATTATATAAATATGGAAGTCGATTGGTGTTATCATAGAAAAAGTCCAACATGCAGGACAAAGTAGTATCTTTACAGATACTCTTAAGCTTGACAAATACCCAACTGTCATGGAAGGCTGCCTGCGAATCCTGCTGTCGACAAATTATTGGAACTAACATCCAAATGTTCCAAGTCTCTTAACTCAAATATAGCAGAATGAAAGAAACCAGTCAATCTCTGATTAAAGTTTCCAGAATCAAGAAACTAAAAAAACTAAGAATCCAAATAGGTTATTGATGCCGATTAGTTTGATTTCCAGAATCCAAAGAATAGAAAATCAATACTCCTTCAGTACGAGAATTTTCTGATAGAAGGACAGCTAAATGGGAGAGACTTTTTGATACACTTTTTAAGCTACATCAAATAATGAATTTCAAGGAATTGACATCTAAAACACATGGAAAATATAACTAGTCTTCAGAAAATCAGAAAAAGGTTTTCAAACCGTTGCAAATGCTTGCCAGCATCTAGAACTATTTTCAATTTCCAAATTTTGCAGAATTTTTCCATGATTGCAAACCACTCTGTTATAGCAAATATTATCTCTTTGTGCCTGCAAATGGTTTCAACTATGTACACTGAAGACATACAAAACTTCAAAAACAACATCAAAAATCATATCGTTAGAGTGATTATGTAGACCAATATAACCCAAGCCAATGGGCATTATCTTATTTCAAATTAGATTATTTGAGAAAAGAAGCTAGAGTGCACAACCATTTCATATGCAATCACAAGCAATACGCAAAATCTTGGGTGTGGGGTTAGGATGTTCACCCTTACACAGAACTTCTATGGTGACTATAGACAACACAAATTTCTGAGAGAACAAAACTAATGGAACCCAGCCTTGTCTGAGATTGTTTGTCAAAAACGTAACTTTTGTCAATTTCATGAGATTGTTCGTCAAAAACTTAACTTTTGTCAATTTCACGTTGCAGAGTTCATCTTCATATTACCCTTATTAATAAATTTCATAGTTTTATCTCTTGTTGAAATGATCCTTGCTCTCCTTGTACTACAACAAATCAATAAATTTCATTACAAAACAAATATCCAACTTATATTTTGCAGAGATGAATTTTAAGAAGCAGAGACAATGGTATAATATAACAGGCACGTGTATCCAAAATGTCAAAGCATAGATAAGGCATGTGCAATGTTTTTAGAGCGTCACCTTCATGCATGTCATTGAACTTGGTATGAAATATGTTGCGGGGTTGGGTAATTTGGACACTATAGAAGCAATTGCTCTTGCATATGGCGACATTTTACCACACGTGCATAAGTTCAAGGGTTTAACCAAAAAAATTAATTATTTAAAAATGTTATGTAAGATATGTGACGTTGTTTTCAGGTTATCTTGTTTGTTGGTATTATAATTAGAATTTTGTTTGTGATCATATGGAAATGAAAATACTGTCTGATTCACATGAATCTTTATAGCGATTTTTACATACAGATGAATAGCTATCCTTTATCTCATTTATGTTAAAACACTTAGCTGATGTATAATAAAGCATTGGATTTTTTTTACTCTTGAAATAAGATTTATTGCATGAAGTTCAAAGAATTTGTATAATAAAAATACAATTTTTGTAAGAAAAAAAAATTTCTTAATATACAATACTATGTATTCAATTCGAACTTGTACTAATATGTTTGATAACAACAATAACGTTCAATAAAGTGTAACTAAAATAAGTCAATCTTATATATTCCTATCTTATTAGAAAGTAGAAGRCTTCARTTGAATGATGTGTTTGACCAAAGGAGTTTTGATTGAACCTATCTAGYTACTAATAAAAAGAAACAAAACATTCATTCAGAAAGGACATGAATAATTGCTTTAGTAGAAATATTTAAACTATTTGGCTATATTTCAAAATAAACATAAATTATCAATTCCAATTAAGGTTAAATGGGAGAGAAAAATATAGAAATATGAAGGCAGCTTCGTTGTTGAATGACGACATGACATAGAGTTGTCAATGGCACAATCTATCAATCTCTACCGGTCCATTTGCTTGTTTGGGTCACACCGCCAATAATCGTCGATTGGATTTCATGTTCCGCAACTCACATAGCTTAACTGTCGTCGTGAATCATTAATGCTCCTACACAGCGATTTCACAAAATGAGTGTTGTTAGAAGCAGGGATAGTAGTAGAATATTCTGTTAATTGAAGCCCATTAAATACAAATGCTTCAGTCTAGATATTATGTTTAGATTTTGGAATTAAATCCATAATGTGGAAAACAATACTCGTAGGTAGAACAAAACTCCAAATGGAAGATTTTAGTCATAGTCTTTGCTCATCCATAGAGATTTAGGGTTTCTAACTTACAAATGTTAAATCCTCATGATAATCAGTCGGCATTAGATTATAAAAAATAGGCATAGAGAGATGGAGGGTTATAGGGATAGAGCAAGATGAAGGGAGAGAGGGGCTGGATAGGGAGAGATAAGGATAGAAAGACGGAGAGGTGCAGAGGGAAGAGGAGGTGGAGAGATAAAGGGAGTGAGGGGAGATGAAAGATTTAAAAATATAAAGAATAGAGAATGAGAGAGGAAGAAACATACATATAACGAGATATGTACAAAGTAAAATACAAAGAGAGGTAGAGAGGACAAGATATCAATGGATAGAGATGAATGAAAAGATAACAAGAAAGAGATAGAGCGGGTGAATGAGGATGAGAGGGAGAAATAGACAAATGGACAAATAATTTTATGATGATACATACCTCTACGGTGGGAAATGGTTGAGACAAAATGACTACCATTGAAGTCATACTTAAATGACCTTTCCATAACTCTATGACGTTCCCTTGCACACTAAGGTGCGATTGCTAGTATATACCTAGATGAAGTGCTAGTTTTCTATTGAACGAAGATGTTATGCGCGGGTGCTTTGAATGTTCAATGGATATAAGCATTTCATATAGTGTGAACGCGGAGAAAGGAGTCAAAAAGTTTTCCAAGATAACGACCAAACGCGAGTATTCTTCGATGTTTCCACTTCTGTGCAAACCATGCTTTCAAATCTCACCCACTCAACCAAATCTTCAGAACGGAGACCGCAGTGTGAAAAGGGAAAAGGGAAAAGGGAACCCCTGGTTTCTGGCAGAAGATATTAATTATGACAGTCAAGGACGGGTCAGGCTTCTTCGTTCTTTCTCTGCTAGTGGATAGTTGTTGCCCCGAATTTTTAAAATGGAAAATTATTATCTTTTCGAGAGATGTTCAACTTCCACACAGCGTTCAGTTTTTAAATGCGCTTGAACTCCCTGCATTTCAGTTAGAAACGGCCGAGGGTTTTCGAAATGAGGTCACTAACATTTGCAGCTATACGGTTCGCGATTATCTTACTAGCACTGGAGGTACACTGCTCTGAAGCACTTAACAATGATGGAACTGTTCTACTCTCTCTTCTCAATAACTTCACTGCTCCTCCCCACATTTTCAGCAGCTGGAACTCCTCCGACAAACACCCCTGCAACTGGAATGGAGTCACCTGCAATCCAGATCATACGGTGCGTACACTCGATCTTACTCAAAGCCAAGTCTCTGGAACTCTGTCTTCGGCTATTTGTGAGTTACCCAATTTGAGAGAACTGTATTTAGCTTCTAATAATCTGTCTGGTACCATTCCTCCAGAACTAGGAAACTGTACAGAGTTAGAGTCTTTAGATCTCTCGGACAATAATTTCCACGGGCAAATCCCTGTCCAACTGGGTAGCCTCAAAAAGCTCCGGTATTTGTCCATCTATGATAACATCCTCAGCGGAAGCATTCCCCTGTCCATCTTTGAGCTTCCCCTGCTGGAGGTGATTTACTTGAATGCCAACAATTTGAGCGGAGAGATACCGTCAAATGTTGGGAATCTGACTCAGCTGGCCGAGTTATGGTTGGGAGGAAATTCCTTAGTAGGGAAGATACCTTCATCTATTGCAAATTGTAGGAATCTAGTAAAGCTTTATCTGCACAACAATCAGCTGGTTGGAGAATTACCAGAGACCCTGGGCCGGCTTTCAAAATTAGAATTCCTGTATGTTACTTCCAATAAGCTTCATGGCCGAATCCCCAAAGCACTTGGTAACTGCACAAATCTTATCCAACTTGAACTTTCTAACAACTCTTTCAGTGGAGGAATGCCCTGGGAGTTGGGCAATTGTAGAAACCTCGCCATGCTGTCATCCACCCAAAATCAGCTCACAGGGAGCATACCCTCCTCCCTTGGATCGCTGCAATATATTTCCAAGCTTTATTTGAATCAGAATCTTTTGTCTGGTCAAATCCCTGTAGAGATTGGGAATTGCAGCCTTATGAAGGACTTGAGGTTGCATAGGAATAGACTTGAGGGGTTCATTCCTCCCCAGTTGGGTCGACTGAAGCGTTTGCAAATTTTGTTCTTGTTTGAGAATTCACTCCACGGCCCAATCCCTCCACAGCTTTTCGAAGCAAAGAGCTTACAGAATCTCTCTCTGTACAACAACAGTCTCACAGGAAGCATATCTCCAAAGATTTGCAATCTCAGAAGGTTACAACAACTATTTTTGCAGGCTAACCAGCTATCAGGCCCAATACCTGCAAGATTGGGTGCTAAAAACAATTTCACAGAAATTGATCTAATGGGTAACCGGCTCACAGGGACAGTACCTCCAGCTCTTTGCTCTTCAGGGCAATTGGAGATTCTAGTCATGGAACACAATCAGTTGGAAGGGAGCGTTCCTCCAGAGATTGGTAAATGCAGGAGCTTGAGGCGATTGATACTGAGCCATAACCATCTAACTGGTCTTATTCCCTCAGATTTTCTGGGTTCCAATTCGGTTATTTCTTACCTAGACATGAGCAGCAATAAGTTGCAGGGGAGAATACCATCGAGTCTTGGACAATGCAAAAATCTCAGCCATATGGACCTGTCCATGAATGAATTGAATTGCACCATTTCTCCAGAATTGGGACAGATTTCTGCGCTACAGAGACTGAATCTTTCCTCCAACAGACTGACTGGTCCAATCCCGCAGGAGTTTGGTAAATCATCTCTCTTGTTTTCTCTTGACTTCAGTTTTAACTCATTGAATGGTTCGCTACCAGAGCAGCTAGGGCGACTAGAGAAATTGGAGCATCTAGTTTTGCAAGGAAACAATCTTGGTGGAAGCATTCCTGACTGGTTGTCCAGCTTGACCCAAATGAGGGAACTAAATCTGGGACAGAACCAATTCCAAGGTGAAATTCCCTCATCACTTGGACGATTACAGGAGCTAAATACCAATTTAAACTTAGGCCATAACAGGTTGAGTGGAGTTATTCCAGCGTCCCTGGGAAATCTAAATAAACTAATGAACTTGGATTTGTCATCCAACAATCTCTCTGGCAGCATTCCATCTGCACTTGACAGTCTGTTGTCCCTTGTTGCAGTAAACATCTCCAATAATCAACTCAGTGGTTGCCCACCCAGGTCATGGCTGAAGTTATGCAATTCATCCTCAAGCTCATTCACTGGCAATCCAGGTTTATGTGCAGCAGAGAATGGCAGCAGTTCATGTAACTGCTGGGGCAACATTCCTCTCTCACACAAGGAAAGAAAACATCTCAGGATAGTTTATACAGTCCTCATTATCATCGGATCAGTTGTGTTTACTTGTTTTCTAGTAGCTGTCATTTTATATTTATGTATATATTTGTGCCCCAAAACCAAGCCCTCATCCGGAGCTGCCGTAGAATTGCCTTCAAAATTATACCAATATTTGCAAGCTACGGAATATCTAAGCGAGAAATATATAATAGGGAAAGGGGGCAGAGGGGTTGTTTACAGAGTGCAGTTGCCTTCCGGTCAACTGTACGCCCTGAAGACAATACAATTAACGCCTGAAAAGAAAGAGGACGCCAGCATGAGAAGGGAGGTCCAAACTGCTGGAAAAATCCGTCACAGAAATCTGGTCAAACTGTTGGAGTTCTGGCAACTGCAAGATCGGGGATATATCCTATATGAATTCATGCCCAATGGGAGTTTGAATAATGTACTGCATGAGATGAGTCCCCTTCCAGTTCTGGGATGGGATATTCGTTACAAGATAGCCATTGGAACCGCCCATGGTCTCTCATACCTTCACCACAACTGCAATCCGGTGATTATACACAGAGATATTAAGCCCAGCAATATACTGTTGGATTCAGATATGGAACCTCACATTTCTGATTTTGGGATTGCTCAACTCATGGACAGATCCTTCCCTGTTGATTCTTTCTCTGTTTTGGGTACTCTAGGCTACATTGCACCTGGTAAGAGCATTACTGTATTAATTTTGATGTGATCTGTTTTTTGTTCTTTTTATTTTTTTGGGCTTGGATTTTTATCGGCTTTTGCTGCAGAACGTGGACATACAACCAGAGTGACAGAGAAGATGGACGTTTACAGCTACGGTGTGGTGTTGTTGGAATTGATAACGAGGAAAAGGGCCTTGGATTCGAGCTTTGAAGAGGGAATGGAGATTGTGAGCTGGGCAAAATCATTCAGTGAAGCAGAGCATGTAGTGATTGACGAAGAGCTTAGAGATGAAGTCATGGTTTCAGACATAGAAGAAGAGATATTGGGTACCATTAGAGTAGCACTGAAATGCACAGAGAGTAACCCAAATGAGAGGCCAAGCATGAAACAAGTGGTAGACATGTTAGAAGGCATTAGGCCCATCAAATCTTCAACTGTGAGTAAGGGTAAACGGGTTACAAACAGCTCTGGCGGAGGGTGAAGGTATGCCACAGAAATTTCAAGCATCAATGTTGCAGACTTTTGCACCGTAGTTGTCTGTGATTGGCATTTCCCACCGTTTAATGGGATGTTGCTATCTTACCCGTGCAGTGTTGCTAAAAGGAATCTTCAAGTACAGAATTTAGTGTTTTAAACATTTTATCCCATCTTGATAAAGTTCTCTGCTCACTTTTGGATAATGGTTTAATATATTTATATATTTTGTAAGATAATTTATGTGATATATGGTATTAAAGGTGGAGCTTAGTGATTGAAATGTGTAGTAATTTTAAATGCAGAAATTGTAGGTGGGTAAAGTTCAGTAAGATATGTAGACCTACTTAATCTTGAACTTAAAGATCATTTAACGAGGTAATTTAACAATCAATGTTTCTAATAATTTATAAACTGTTAAAGCTCACAATATTTTGATTTATACTTTTGATAAATATTACTACAACTAATTAAAACAATCAACATATTAAAACAATCAACATGAGATTATAATATGACATTAGAGATTTAAGTTAGTAGGAATAGTCAATATAGATATAGGTATGTGGGAGCTCTTGAAAGTCAATAGTTTGTTGTCTAATTTTAATCTTGAAGCCAATAGAAAAATGTGACAATTTCTACTTGTTTTCTATGCTATCTTTGAATATTCGTTCAAACTTGTAAAGTCAACCCCTATAGGGATTTGATATAGTAGAATTTTACCTAGTTAATAAGCCTACAATTGTGACTTGAAGTATTGTATTCAATAGATCATATTCATAGGTTAGATACTTGAGAATCAAAGGCAAACTCATAATGCTCAAATTTAATGCACAAAGAGTTCTAGGTCAACAAAGATTTCTAAAATATTAGCCCATAGTGTCATTGCAAAGAAAACTTAAAGCAAACACTACTTGCTATGACCAGATTTTCCTTTTATTTTTTATAGCTCAAATTTGTAGTAAACATAAATACAAAAGATATAGAAGAGCTGCAAATCCCACTCTAAAACTCGAGACAAGGTATATAAAGGTTAGAGCCAATTATCATTGGTGGGGTTCAAATTGTGGGTTATTGACTACATTTTCATCCCTAATAACTATTATCTTGCAAAGAAGATGCTACCAACAAATTAACTTGTGGTAATTATATTGGTAAGAAAAAAGACAAAATACTCAACATAATTAGGGAGAGTTTTTGTTCTCTCTATTATATGCAAGACATTTGAATTTGACCTTAACTATAACACTAGGTCAACTACTAAGTATCAAATCTTTTGTGTGTCTAAAAATGTATACCATCCACATAAATAATCTTCAACAAGCCTTTTATCTTTTTTTTTTCCTTACTTAAAGTTGAACTAGGTAAAATAATCAAGAACGCATAGGAATTGCACTAGCAATCAATATTATTTAATAATTGAACATACAATTTTAAAAAATTGAACGACTGATGATTACTAGTTATCTTATAATGAACAATACATCCCTTTCAATGTGCATTTCTCATTTAGTTTAAGTACAACACAAAATAATTATTTGTTCTACATTTAGAAAATGGGACATGCTAGCAAAAACTCAAGAGAAAGGAAGGGAATCTATAATGAGGATGTTTAATATTTCACCAAAGAAGCACTTGAGAACTTAATAGACATAATAGAATTGTGATTAAAGCAACGCCAAAATGGTTTGAACTAGATGCCTTCTTGGGGTTTGGAAATGATAGATAGTAGTTCTAGAGAAATCAATTACAATCCATCATCTTTTGTAAAATACTAGAAAATCCAAGGTCCTTTGACAATGTAGAAGAGCTTTACTATTTACCCATTTCACTTCACCTATATATTCCTAATTGACATCTCTACACAGGGTGAACCCACAATAGTGGGTTACACTTTTTCAGAGGAAGCAATTCCTCACGAAATTCACGAGGTGGGAGGTTTAGTCGGGTACTTTCGATAGAAAGTACTTGATTGTTTCGATATAAACATTCTTAGTTTCGATCGAAACTACCTTTTTTGCTTCGTTTTGATCGAAACTAACTAGTGAAGATTTTACTTGGGTTTTTACCCATACCCATGTTAAACTAAGAAAGTACTTTCGATATAAAGTAGTTTCGATCGAAACTACTTTCTATCAAAAGTAGTTTCTATTGAAACCCTCTGATTTGAGGCCATTTGTAGAGGCTAACAAAAATTTGTTGTTTCTAGGGCTTCAGTGCTCAAGAACTGGGCTCAAATGGAAGAATAAAGAGACTTCCTTTTGCATCCCATAAGTACTCCGAACGAGCTTTCTAAAAAATATAGATTTGACAATTTTTTAATTAATTAGGTCTATGTTTTTTGACGTGCATCAAATGTAGGTTTTTTATCTAATATAAACCTCCAAGTTTGACGTTCAATGAAAAATAGTAGAAAACAGGAAAAAAAAATTGAAAAATAATAGTGCCCTCCGTCTTTGAGTCTACTTTCTATAAAAAAAAATGAATTTCAATAAATACACAATAAGTTATAAGCTATGCAGTCAAGGTATGTCAAAATTACAATTTACTCTACTTCAAACGTTCATAAAATATGCAATAATCATGATTAAATCATCAAACCAATTGCATGCCCTCCATATGGATGTTAAAAAACCAAATTCAAAAGAATCCCATTAATATCTATTTTAGAAAAAAAGTTATGCTCTATGAAGTCAATGTAACTTTTTGAAAATGAAGTTTTCAGCAACATAGCAGTTTTCGTGGGAGAACGACAAAACAATGCAAATCAATTCAACAAAAAAGAAAAAAATATATTTAGAATCTAGACAAAAAATCCTAAAAGACTCTAGTTTACTTCATCTTCCAATTTCAAACAGTTTAACGACAATATGCATCCGAATCTGAAAGTTTTTTTCAAAATGTAGACTTCAATGTCCGTTTAGGCAAAAAAGTGTAACCCACTATTGTGGGTTCACCCCACCTGAAAGAAACATCTCTATTAAAAAAAATAGGTTACATTAAGCGAGGATTTGAAGGTGTAAACATATTAATTTTTTTAAAGAAGTAGACGCCAACATTTAACTATTTGTATTGCATCAAGCATAAGCATTATAAAATCACTCTAATTTCAAAAATTGTAAAACTTTGTCAAATTAAATTGGTACTTTAATCATGCATATGATATACAAATAACTATTTTGAAAAAAAATAACCATGGAAGTATACCATCTTTGTAATGATTGTAAGCCTCATTGTTATTCTACTCTCAAATATAAATACTACGATACAATTTTAGGAATATGTTGATTGTAGCAAGGATAAAATAATTATTTGTTAGATTTAACAAAGGATTTCTTAATTTATAACATATATGATTTGGGTAATTTTTTGAACAAATATTAGACTATGCATAATTATTATAAGAATAATTCTAGAGAGAAAATTCAAAATCCCCTTAAATATAATGAAAGTCTTCATTTAGATTAGATAAACCAAAATCGTATAATAGCTATAAAGTAATAAACTTATCAAATATTGTAACATTACCAAAATCTCTTTGAAACATACTATTATGAACACTATCCAAAATTACATTTATTAATTATTTCCATCTATAATGTATAATAAAGGAATATCCATAACTATGAAATAAATCCCCTTTCAAACTTTAAAAAAAAAATATTTACATTTGAACGTAGATCATTGATATGGATTTAATAAAAGAAAGAATTCATCTTTGTACTGTTTGCATAAAACTACATATTATAACAAGCATATATGTGAAGGAGAGACATACACACATTTTACACCAATGAATCTTAACATAAAGAACTTTAACTAATACAAATAGGTGCCTTCATGCTCTAATAATGAGGACCCTACATTTTGCAAGTCAATACAAATAGAATCGATTCTATTTAGAATTTGAGAGGCTTCTTAGTGAAGTTTTAGGTTTTCCTAAGAAATCAATACACAACATATGTTCAATTAATGTTAATACTAACTTCAAACACATATACTTTCCATGCCACTTGTTATTTGTGACTTGTAGATCACACAAATTGTGAATTATGTATTGCTACCATCTAGTGAAGTCGCTAAATTTTCTATTTTGACATGAGAATTTCTTCTATGGTCATTCAACAAAATTTAACACACCGTAACTATGGATTGTCTATTGTCATTGTATATGGAACATATTCTTAAAAATATGAAAGGTATGTTAAAATAGTGTACCATTTGTTATTAGAATTTTCTTATGAGTAACTTGGGTTAATCCAACCAAATGAATTTAAATAAGCATGAATTGATCTAGGTAAATAAATGACAGTTGCACTTATTAATAATATGTAATAATTAAATGTGGGAAATGTAAATCAAAATAAAATGGATTTAGATCTAATAATTCTTCTAGAGTTAAAAATAGCTGATATCAAATTGGATAATTGCCTTGTCCAATATAATTTTGTTGTTAACTTTATGCAAGGAAAAATTGGACAATAAAAAATAAATCTATCATTGTGAACTTTTCTTAAACTTGCAAAATTAACATGGAAATATTGTTTAGTGCCCCAATATTTTTCCAAATTATTAATAGATGAATAATTTTTTTGATCTAAATATGACATCAGCATGTTGCATTACGCCCTATATATTTGATGTGTCATGATAAAACACAACAACACCCAAAGAAAGCAATACCAACGTACCAAGAATGACAATATAAGTGGCAGCGTTAACTTCATCGTGTGACTGCATCACCACAATGATCCTACAAGAGGATAGATTTTCCTCTAATGATGAAGATTAGAAAGTAATCCATTATAATTATATAATAGGAGGCAATGAGTCACTCTCGACTAGTTCACTTGATAGAAGGCATAACTCTCAATGGAAAATATGGAAATATTATTCATGGTACTAAATAAAATCAAGGGTTACTTAAGAAAGGTAGACCCTAATGAAATACTCCATCTCTATGAAATTTCTCCAAAAATACTTAGGAAGTACCCACAATCCAAGGACCACTCAATAGAATAATCAGGTCATTCATGAACACGTTAGGTCACCTAATGAGATTTTCCAAAATAGATTACAAAATACCATTACTAATATATTATTAAATTATTTTGAATAGCCAAGGCAACCAAATTACATTTCAAGAATAAAACAATGTATATGAAAGCATGCAATTTACAAGTTAATGTGATCCAGAATCACAATAATTTGAAAATGGGTGGTAAATGAACTAACCATAAAGAACAACCTTGCATACACTCTTTTGGAAAGCTATCCTTTTATTTTGTAGGTGATCATAGAGTGTGAGAGTTAACCTTCATCTCCTACGATATAGACCCCTAGAAGGAACATGGACCAAGGAAATTTAAATCTTAAGGTCACTTTTCCCTAGTGCCCCAATCCCTAGATTATTCATCCCCTCAAGTTCCTTGTCTCCCTTTGTTCTTATCCCCCAAAACTACATACCTCTAATTAACTACAAAACCTAGAACCAAGTTCTGAGTGTCAGGTCCATCTCACTCCATATTCCTTCTATTTCTTCTTTTTCATCCCATTCTTGGCCCTAATTCTAACTTTTTCCCCAACGTGGCTCCATGCCTTCATTTCTTCGGTCTCAGTTCCAAGTCTAAAACTCATTCTTTGATCCTTATAGTATTTTGATCCTTGAATGTGATCCCTCTCAAGACCTAACCCCTAAAATTCCACTTCACTATCCTGAATGGTTAAATTGTCTTTTCCCTTCATGTTCTTGACCACTATTCAGTCAAAAATGTGATTTTTAGGTCCTTAATAGATCCAAGCTCTTTCCATCCACTTGAACATTCAAATTTGGTTTGAAGGTCCCTATTGGACCCAAAAACTCATTGATAGGCTTATCACAACTTAAAGCCCTTTAAAATTAGTCTCACCTATAACCTTACAACTTTTAGATCACTAGATTAATCCAAATTGTTCCTACATCATTCAAATGATATTTTCCCACCCAAAGTGTGAATCTAGTTACATTAATTATAGGTGGATGAAGATATCTTGTGTGGAGCATTACCAATATAGAAGGTCATTTTGAACATCCATATGTGAAACTTATTCTAGTTGGTGGAAATGGATGTAAATTTATTTGCTAATTTAAGTATAAGTTTCTTATTCACTAAAATGGTTTATCATCATTGTTTCAAACAGGTTTCTTCATGTACCAAGTAGGGTTTAGGCTTTCAACTATTGAGTTTCTAGTTATAGGTAGACAACGAGTTGATATGTATCTTTAGGTTAGAATATTGCAATGAATATTTCTAGAGCTATCTATATACTTTGAAGAGAATGTACACATATTTTGAAATGGTCTCCTCTAATCACATTTGCTAATATGAATGTATTAAATATTTGATAACTATAGCAATATCTTTTAAAATATTATAATTATATTGTAATCATCATATCTTCTTTAAATGTAGATTTATACAAATATAATACAAGGATTATTACTTATGCATTGTATTTGATAATTGTTCTTATTAATTTTTATGCTTAAAGATCAACTCCTTTATGCTTCTTGTCATTATTTCTCCCTCTTGTGGGTTATGAATCCATAACTCATTGGATAGGTCTTAATCCATGGAACAAGCGATTAAATCTCTTTAAATAAAGAAAAACCTTTACTAATAGTTTATATTTAGTCTTAATAATCATATATCTTTTATGATTAAGTCGTTAAACAAGGGAACATCTTGTGAGAGCCTTATCAAATAAATCATTTTGTAAATTAGTTGTAGATTCCTTCATCTTACACTTCTTGTATTAATATTGTTAAATAATCTTAATGAGAGGCTATTAGTGGAGTTAGTCAATATTTAACCAATGAAAACTCCTTTGAAGACAAACATGCATTATATACAACTAAAATCTACCATATTTATGTTTTTAGCACCTTCAATCCTATCTAGTTAACCTGTAAGAACACCCTTCTAGGTTTAAGATGAGCCCAAAGTACAAGAGATATTATCCACTCTAATTCATTGTCATTTTATTGTCCTTAATTTGTTGGTGTACATTTGTTTTACCTTCTTGTAGACATACCCTAGCTCTGCAAGTTAAAATGTGTTCAAATACTTTGTAGTAGTTTACAGACCCAAAAAATTAGAAATATAAGATCCTAATTTCTAACCTAGTATCAAAGTAATTAGGATATACTAACTATTCCAAAGTTATTTCCTAATTCCAAGGGTTTCCTTCATTACATTGCTATGTTTCACTTCCTCTTATTTTTCTACTTCTAACACAGATAACTCATGGAGATCCAAATGGATTGTGAGATTTTTATGTAGCTAATACAAAATGTCATAAGGTATCATTGAAATATTCCCTTGGGGAGGTTGCACCCTGTTTATTACTCACAATCCTAATTCAATTCAATGTTATGAAGAATATATGAAGTTTTATATTTTCAGTGGTGCATTTTTTCAATACGAAATAAGAAATCATAATGTATGTTATGAGTCATATTTTTTTATATATGGACAAAGAAAATAAAATTTGTAGCTAATAATTGATGTAAGTGCCATAGAATTTGGAATATATCTACCATATCTTTCATAAAACATTTTTCCATAGGGCAAAATATAACAAGTGTAAACAAACTAAGAATAAAAATTTGGAACAAAAATCAAGAGGAACTACAATAACAATATGACATAAGACTAGGGACTTTGGAACTATAAATTAAGACTCGTCACTAATTTAATATTGTTTATTACAAATAATATATAAGAAATTGAATCATATTAAGACATAAATTATACTAAATTTAGAAGTTAAAAAAAATATTATTTTTCATCATTATGTTGATGATAAGACATTATCCTTTGTGCTCATTGATATTGTGTTTTACATAATTATTATCTCCACCTATTGCATTTCAATCTCATTTGAAAAATATCATGCTAGACATGAGAAAGGCTATACCATTTCCCCTCCAAAATATGTAGGCTTTAACTGAAATAATAGTATCATTTATCACATATATTTCTAAATCTATTTTGATCTACTAACATAAAGAGTACAAAAAGTAACTTACTAACAATTTTGTGATATTAAAAACTTATACCTTCTTTCATCTTAGACCTTTGAGTTTTGTGTTTTCTTTTTAGAATGGGTTTGGAGCTAGCTAATTTTATTCTACAAATTTATTCCTAGCTAAAGTTGTTTTTAGATTATAAATAAATGTAAAAGCACAAATTCTAGCTTGCATAGAATTTGATAATGTTTTATTTAGTTTAACTTAATTATCTTGTAAGTATTTGATAATGTGTTATCATCATGTAGCTATAGCTATTTATTATAACATTTTTATATTATATTGAACTATGATAGAGAAGAAAATTATGATTAAGATGAGTCTATTGCATCTAGTCCTTGAAACACCTTTATTCCTTGTAATGTGTTTTTGTTTAATCATTCTCTATGTGATTATAAAAAAAATTCTTCTCAACATAATTTTACCCTCAAGCTAATGGTTTTTATATTTGTCTTATATATTAATATTATGTTTGAGTAACCAAATATTACTTAATTAATAAGTTTCATTTTTCATATTTTTACAATAGAATATTAATATCTTATAACATTAATGATTATAGAAGGCAACTCATTACTAGGACTGCATAATTTCAATCTAAACCATGTTCCTCAATAATTGATATGAAATCATCATTTTTCAACAAATTTTAGAATTGAAAAATAGTATGATCAATCTTAACGCAAAAAGTAGATTGACAATTTATACAAATCCACAAAATTACCTTTAAAAGCTCCACAAAACTACCCTTCCAAATTTGGTAGGAGCTACATTGCAATGTAACATTTATTTCTTTAATATTTTTTTAAGAATGAGCAATATCATGGTTTCAATGTGTTATATTTATAACACTTCAAAGAAATTGATCGAATAAGAATATCTTACAAAATTATTCTAAACTTCTTTTAGATAGGTGTATTGTTGAAGTTATTTGACAGTTATTATTATTTTTGTCATGTTTATGAAATACCATTTTATTGAATGTTATTAGTTCAATTCATTTATCATTTGTTCACAACAACATTAGTTTGTCCTTCTAGAATTTATCAAAATGGGGATTTAGAATAGACTTTGGAGTTTCATTGAGAGTTATTTCAGTATGATGTATCTTCTTAAACTTCAACTACCTTTGATCTACCCATATGCAAGATAGTGCATACACTAGTACATTAGGCCTCTATTTTCGACCAAAATTTTCGACGACAAGCCAATTTGGCTTCTGAAATTATTATTTTTTTGTTTATGATCCCGAAAAGGTCAAAATTTCAACGTGTATTAAGAAAGGTCAAATGTTCGACGAACACGGGATTATAAACAAAAAAAAATTGAAAACTGAAACACATTTTTCATTTTTTCATTGAACATTAGTATGTTTTTTTCCCTTGGTTTAAACATTAACTTAGACCGGTTTATGTTTCGACCATTCTGTGTCAAAATTTTGTGTCGTGGGTTTGGCATTCTGATCGGATGGGTCAAACATTTTGACCAAACTTGGTCAAAACATTAACTTGGGCCGGTGTATGTTTCGACCATTGTGTGTCGAAAATATGCGTCGTGGGTTTGACATCCTGGTCGGATCGGTTAAACATTCCGACGAAAGTTGGTCGAAGTTTCGACAAATAATATGGACATTTCAACATGTCAATTTTGACCAAAGTTTGCGTAGAAATTTTGACCTAAACTAGGATGTGTCAAACTTTCGACCAGAAAAATACTGACAAAGAAAATTGTGGGTCATTCGACCAATCTAGGTAGATAATTCGACCAGTTTTCATCAAAAATAGGGGCCAATTCTACTAGTGATATATCTCCCTTTAGACAAATGATACATTTTATTTACACAAACCTGAAATTATTAGACAATTCTACCTTTCATATTATACATTATATTGATTATTCATTTATATAATTTCTAAATCAATTAATGATTATTCTGCTTACAAATGATTATTATATTTGTTATCCATAACACACTATTACTAATCTAATCTAATATAAATATAAATATATTATTACTAATAGATATGTATTAAATTTATTTAAAATATTTATTATATGAATAATTACGTCGTAGGTGTTTCCATTTTGGAAAGCCCCAACCTATTTTCTGCGATGGATGGTTGGAAGTGGTCGAGAGCCCAATGACTACCATTGGGAGCTTCTTGGCCATCATCCACTAATTTGGAAACCATTGCTGACGTAATGAAAATAGTTGGATATTTCCCTCCACTATATTGGTGTGTTCACTATTTTCAATTAAGGCAGTCTTAGTTTTATTGTTACCACATATAGAAAACAAAAGCCGCAGATAGCTTATGCACTTGTCGTATACGATGAATCTTTTTGCATAATACACAAATGTTGTCAAGAGAAGCGGAGGCCAGCCTGACAATTTTCTCTCCAAATTTATTGCATGTCTCCACTCAGAGAACAATTTGCGCAAATTCTCCATTTCCATGGTGTTGTTGGGAAACTCCCAATCGAGGTCGAGGCAATATCACCAGCACTACAATATAATTTTCTCAAGATTTTTGTTGTTCGAATCCCACCATTGTCTCGAAGATGAAACAGGTTGCTCACATGGTTCAAATTTAAGTAACCCAATTGGCCATTATCAGGGATAACTTTAAGAAATCCCCCCCCCTCCTGAAAAGTATAAAATAGTGGCGAATCACTTTTTTTTTGGAGGGAAAATTGTAATATTGATGGCGAATTGTGGTTCAAATTATGGATATTTGGTGGTGAATTTTTTAATACCATATACCATTTTTATAAAAATATGGCGACAACAAATGATTTTAATAGGAAAAATATTAATTTAATTGGCAAAGCTGGAAAATTTTACTGATAAATTATGGTGAAATAATTTTCCAAATATTGCAATTAAATATTTGTCATGGCGAATGTATTTCAAAAATACATATAAACTTGGTGATTTAGGAGAATAGTTGTATAGTTGGTATGGCGATTTAATAATTGGAAATAACTATTAAATTTTCATTCTCCTAAGTTTTCATTCTCAAAGAATGACACGTGTGATGTTTCCGGAGAGAGTTTTCAGTAAAGGAGTTATGTCACCACATTTCTTCCGAAATGCACCTTCCACCATTCATCTCTCTTAATCCAATGGTTCTGATTTGATGTTGAAGGTACATCGGGTCCCACCACTATGACGTCACAGACTCACACGTCTGTTGGATTACAACATATCAACGGCCAAAGGTGAATTTCAGGCCTATTGTTGGTCTTCATAATGTTTACGGCAAAATCTCAGCAAAATCATGACACGTGGTATGATTGATCGTACCAATAAGTCCATGATCAATCATACCACGTGTCATGATTCCTTAGAGATTTTTCCGTAAAGATTATGAAGACCATCAATAGGCCCGAAATTCATCTTTGGTCGTTGATATATTGTAATCCAACAGACGTGTGAGACTGTGAGTCTGTGATTTGTGACAAGATTTATTAATTAATTTAAAAATTCTAAACAATTGTCGTATAGTTTTAAATTTAATTAATAAAACCTATCAATTTTCATATTAGACATATTTTGTTTGTTGCATAGCCGTTTTCGGTAATATTAGATAGAAATTTTAATTAATGGTGATGAGTAGATATGACATCAAGCAAAGTAATGACAATTAATTGCGGCTTAGATGGAGCCTTTCAATTTTCAATGATAGATAAGTGTGAACTGACATCATTATCTATTCATTACCAATTTACCTCGATAGAATAATGCCTTAAAGTTAAGACTTAAATGAAAACATCATGTCATTTAAGGACATTGTTTTCTGACCATTCGATGATCTTACATCAATGGTAAAGCTTCATTTCCTTGTGTGTGACGTTCGGCCTTCGTCATTCCAAAGAAAGCAAATGTCTTATCATAAGTGTTGTTTCTAATTTCACCCACTATTGCATTAAATATGAAAGATTTGGAGATTGTTGAAGGACAGTTACCATTTTACTTATGAATTAATTAGATCTTTAGGGTAGAGAAATAATTTCAATCAAGGCTTATAAATAGATGATATATGCTCGTTAAATTATGATTGTGAAAGAAGATTTGGGGAAATAGTCCATGACTGCTCGGTTCTCTTTATTTTTTTGTCAAAAATTAGAATACTAATCAGTTTGATTTTCAATGGACACTCCAATTTGTTTAAGATGCACTGCCTTGGAGGATCAGAAGGCCTTTTTGGGCCTGGTCACAGACCCAATCCTGGCGTCTGTAGCTATGGAGTTGGGAGCCTTCACCAAGGAGGCTATAAGGATGGTGCTGAGACGTGAATTTCTGGAGAATGAAAATAGCTATAGAGTTAACACCGAAATTTTGTCTTGGTTCATGGCATCTCTGTTCAACCTGGGTGGGGAAAAGGTGGAAATTCTCATGCTTCTGAGGAAAGTTTTCATAAAATATTACCTCGGAGATGATGTGAATGTTGTCATATTTGTAGAAATTGGGTTTGGTAGTCCTTGGGCAAATGATTTGCCGAGGATTCTACAACCAGGAGAAAATGTGCCCAGGAAACCATTTCTACTAAACCTTGGTGTTGAGCAGCTCAAGCGTCATTGGAAGTGGGCACAGATTGGGAGGGATTTCCTTCAAAAGTGGCACAACGTGGAGGATACCGAGGACTATCGATGGATAGAAGAATTCTCTGAGATTATCCTCTCTTCAAAATTCCATACAGAAGGAAGGGAGCCTTAGTCAGATAGTCCTTGACTATGTCTCTGTCCTTGTCCATGTCCTAGTCTCTACTATGTCTCCCTCTGGTGGTAGCAGCTTACCAGGGTTTCTGTAATGATGTAAATTGTAATAACGTATGTTTAAAAAATATATATGAAAATGTTTTAAGAAATTCGAAGTTCTTTTCTATTTTGTTTTTATTATAAGAATCGTTAATAGATATGGCCTATGGGCGTCATTGATTTGTAAAGTTGTATTGAAATTTTACGCAATACAATATAAAATATTTGTATTGCACTTTTGTTTCATGTAATAATTCAATGTTTCCAAACTTTATCATTTAATGGTGGCTGGTTACAGGTTACAATTTCATGGATAAGGTATTCTCGAATGCATGAATTCAAAGGGAATTCAATATAGTTAATGATTATATTGATTATTGTGTATTAAATTATTAATATTTTAAAATCATAACAATCGTTGGATTACGAGAGATGAACGGTTGAAGTTGTATTTCGGAAGTACTATGATTTCAAAGATCTTTTCTGAAAACTCGCTCCGGAAATGTGACACGTGTAATTAACATTAAATTTGTACACGTTTTTAATTAAATATTCATTAAAATCTTTCCAAAAATGTGACATGCGAGACGTGTAATATTCATTTAATTTGTTACATTTAAGTTTTAACGAAAGGTTTTTACCATTTCCTTTTTAATAACCTATCGACTCATAGGCTCGTAGCAGCAGAGGAAAAAAGAACTGTTAAACCGTCGTCAAAGATTTTGAGACTGTAATTTGTGAGAGCCTTAGCCATTCTAACTTCTATCTATCCAGATTTCAAAATATAATTTTGGGTAAGAAATCTAGCCTGATGCATCCCGATTTTGTAATGTCAAAAATTATGTTTAACTTGATTTTGAAATTTTAATTCTTGCACAATGCATGTACAGTTAGGGTTTTCTTAAATTGGGGACCTAGAGTTTTCTTAATTAGTTAGTTATTATTTGTGATTTTTTTAGTATATATCTGTGATTTTGTGTTTTTTCATTCTTCCGAAGAACAATGGGGAAAGCAAAAACTCAAGGCCAAGGGCAAGCAGATGGGAAAACTTTAATAGATTACAGAAAACTAGTAGAAATCCCTGGTTTCACTAATGAGTATCACGATGTTTATGATCCTGCTATCGACGGTCAAAGGAGAGTCATATCAATTAAACATACATTGTGCAGTAAGACAAATGGGCCAAAGAGTTCTGACTTTATAAAATTTAATCCAGCGATAGGTGCAAAAATGAATAAAGTTGCTTTGTTGGATGTAGGTTTGGGTTGCATGTTGTTACCCAAAGTTTTTCCTTGCCTAGAAATTGTCTTGATTTGTTCAAAAAATTATGATGAAGAAAGAAAAGCAATTGTGAATAAAAATAATCAGGAATAAATTTTAGCAATAACCCAGGAAGAATTTATCAGTTTGCTAGACCTAGGGTTTGACCGACAAAACTGTAATGTCCACATTGACCTCAGATTGCTGACAGACAAATATGAGGCAGTCACACCAAATGCAAAAAAAATCATTCATAAAGGGTCTAATAGTTACAGAGGCAAAGGCTTCATTGGGTGAGAACCATAAGCCTCCTTATGATTTTAACATTTTTGTGCCATGCGTTCAGGATACTATATCCTTGCTAGAATTTTGCCTGGGAATGGAAAACAATAGGGAAGTGGGTGCCATCATTCTTCAATTGATTTGGGATATCCATTGTGTCAATGAATGAGTAAGATATAATTTTGTTGGACATGTGGTTCAATCGATACAAGAACAATTAGCATTGATTAAAATAGGCAATTCTAAGACATTTAGGTTCACAACCTACTTGTGTTATCTTCTGCTAACCAAGCATGTTGCAATATTAATGAGCAATGACAACAAGCTTGAAATTCAAATGGGGACAGGACCGACAGGTACTCCAATAAGTCCAATAGGTACTCCAATATATAACTGGACACCTCAGATAAGGATGTATGATAAAAAAAGGAATTACAGTAATTTTGTAGATTTCTTTTTGGCACCATTGTAGAAAAAATTAACAAGAACTCCAATGCCCATATTATCTGCTTCATGTAGGGATTGCATCTGACTCAGAAGCACAATTCAATTGGCTGACTGGTACTTAATGGAAGAATACATTGTGATAAGGTTTTACGGATTAGAACTACAAACCCACAAATTTCTAATGCATGTGACAGACATGGTGTTTGCAATAGAATATGTACTACAACTTGAGAGCACAGATAGACTCTTCGCTGGCCATTCGAAGAAGAGCATATTCCCTTCCTTATCTTTCTCAATTGGAGGGTTAACATTTGAGAGAAAGGCATTCAAAGTGGAAAAAAAAAATTAGAAATTTCTCAATTTGATTTAGAGTGGTACCGGAAGTATGATCCACTCAACGTCGTTCAAACAATGCTTGCTGCTAATAAGAACTCTGCAAACTTATTTCAACATGAAAGTAAACCATTGCTAGAGAAGTTGAAAAACAAGTATAGCTAGGATGACGTTACAAAAGAGATGGAGAAAGTTTCCGCTGAGGAAAAAATTTTAGTTGAACAGTTGTCATCACAAATTATGACATCAATAAAGCAGGGCATTGTACAGCCTAGAATGTCCTACAATTTCTACAAAAAAGGTGCTCATCCATCAAACATAAAAATACAAAAGAAAATAGCAAAAGAGTGTAAGGATAGAAAATGGACTCAAACAAAAATGAGCGATTTTTGGAGTATGAGAAAGGATCTTGGTGAACCAAAGACCAGTGCAGATCTGGATGATATAGACGAGGATATATAGTTTAAAAAATTGTGGAATTTGGAGCATCCTACCATGGCATACGACAACAGTTCTCCAGACAGTCAGGATGATAATCTGTCAATTGCATTTACTCCAGGTCACAGTGGAGTCAGCGACTACCGTAAACAAGTATATAGAAAAGGGGAAAACATTGTATAAAAAATGGGTTATAAAGGTGGCAGTTTGGGTCCCACAGGAGATGGCATCTGGATTCCAATTGTCACAGAAAAAACTGATCATGGACCTGGTGTAGGCCTTGGGTTTGGAGAGGACACATTAGATTCATCAGGAACCATTGTTCCCACAAGAACATCCATTACCACAGGTGGGATTGGGGAATCTACTGCTACTGGTTCTGGCAGTGGCACTGGTGCTAGTGGGACTGGGCAACTCATACAACAAGTTCCATCTCTAAAGAGGCATGTAGAATCTACATAGAATCCCATAGAAGATGACAGTGTCAAGAAGAAAAAGTTTTCCACATCCACAACATGGAGACTTGATCCTAAAGAGTTGTTTGCACTTTCAAGTTTAGCAAAGCCCTCTATAAGTTTAAATCATCAAACAACATTAGTTAGATCAACAGGCATTGCAAGCTCTGCTTCACCTTTCAAACATTCAAATCCTTCTGCAACACCAAATTTTTGTTTCAAAGATTTCTATAATAAATTTACAAAAACAACAACCAAGAATAAGGAAATAAAGAAGACATTGTAGACCTGTGCCCTTACTATAGCTGTAGAGGAACAACCTACATCCAATAGGGTTTTTCCAATATATGACCCAAACATAGACATGATGGAGTTCATGGTTGTTATTCCACCCAAAAAAATATGGAGACCCACTAGAGAGTCAGATAGATCCGTCTGAATTTCAAGTTTGCACTCTCCAAATGGATTTTTCCAAAGTTAAAAATGTGAACAAAATCAATGTGTCAAAGTCTACAAACCAAGTGGTCTACAGTGCATTGCTAAAGCTGGAAAGAGAGAAAAAAAAGCTCGAGAAAAATATAGAAAAGTTACAGGCAGACATTGCCAATGAAAAAGCAAAGAGGAAAGCTTCAGAGAACAGTTTGAAAGAATTGTAGAAAAATATTAAAAAATCAACCTCTACATCAACATATACAGAGTAGGAACATGCGGAGGTAGTAGTGAAGGAACAGGAGCAGGTAGAGTTGAAGGCACTGAGGGGGAAATTGGCAGAAATTACTGAAAAACTAGAGGAAGAAAGAGTCACTTCACAAAAGTTATTTAAAACCATGGAGAGTAATGTTGCCTCCAACCGGGAAATGAAAAAGCAATTGGACTCTCAGGTGGATAAAGCCAATCATTGGGAAAACAAATCAGTGGAAGAGAAAAATAATTGTGAAAAAATGGTAGAAGAACTAAAGAAGGCCAATAATACAATTCAAACTTTAACAAATACTAGTAATAATTTAGTGAAGATTACTAAAGAACACATTTGGGGCTAAATATTGGGGATGTCTAATAGCTTGTTTGAGTGGTTTGAAATGCTTCAAAGTATGAGAGTATGTTTTGTGAAGCTTCATAAGAACATTGAACAGAACATGGATGTTGTCAAGAAAGAAAAGAAAGCAAAATATATTATGCAAAAACTCTATAGTAAGAGTGATGGTTATCTATCAAACAAGGGAATTAGCACCCACCTTGATGCCTCAGTAAAGGTATCAAGTATCATTCAAAAATGTGAGAAGCTACGGGAAGCACAGGAAATTGATGTCAAAGCTAAGAAGAAGATCTTAAAGATGGAACAAAGGAAAGCGAATTTGAAAAGTCTTGGTTTGCATAAGGGATTTGACGCAAATAAGTTCATTGGAAGAGAAATTTACAAAATAAGGTTGCAGGGCAAAATAAATACTAATTTACGCTTTCTTCCTACAGACTTATCTCCTGATACATTCATGGATTTCATCAAACCAGTGAGAACTTTAAATGGAGTTTTAGAAGCAACAGTGCTTTCAAGTCACACTTCCAAATATGAATTGATAATGAAGTTGCAGGAGTGTGACAATACTATGAACCAAATTGTTCTGCCATCAGAGGATGTTTGGACTGGCCTACAAAGATTGCTCTAAATTTTGAACTACTATAAATTGTAATGTATTGCAAATGAATACAAAATAATTTGTGGTCTATCTAATTTTCATGGTTTCCAATTTAATGTATGTTGAGTTACTCTATTTTATTCAGTTATTCTTAGTTGATTTACTCTGTAATATGCTATTGGAAATTTGGAATACAAAATTTCATTCAACAAT
>MU224192.1:2407382-2418199 GCA_018584345.1 Thuja plicata | reverse complement strand
CATAGAGTGCTTTCTTCAATCTGCATACCATGTCTAGTTTATCTGATAGATTAAATCCTTCAGGTTGTTCTATGTAGACTTCTTCCTTCAAGTCACCATTTAGAAAGGCTGATTTGACATCCATTTGGTATACTTTAAAGTTTTTGAATGTTGCATAGGCCAAGAATAACTTTATGGCTTCTAGTATTCTCACAAGGGAAAATGTGTCAGTGTAATCTATTCCTTCCCTCTGTGCATATCCTTTACACACCAGTCTTGCTTTGTTTCTGACCATTGTACCATCTTCATTCATCTTATTCCTGAATACCCACTTTGTTCCAATCACATTTTTGTCACTAGGTCTAGGAACCAATTCTCATGTATCATTTTTTATTATTTGATCTAATTCTTCTTCCATTGCTTTCTGCCAATCAGAATCCTTGCAAGCATCTTCAACACTTAAAGGTTCAATCTATGAAAGTAAACATACCTCTTCATCCACTGTTAAAATTTTTTCTTTAGATCTAGTCAAAACACTACTTCTCTGATCTCCAATGATATCATCTTTTGAATGGTATCTAGATGTGAATTTTGGAACTTTTGGTGTGACATCCTCATCTCTAATCTGTGATACTTCTTTGCTTGATTCAGGTTCATTACATGATACATCAATGCAATCAAACATTTCTTCAATAAAAATGTCTTTACTGCTAGGCATGGGTTCATCCTCAATCATAGGTGCATATTCATAGTACCTCTCTTGAACCATGAACTTCTCATCAATCTTTACATGACTACTTTCAATTATCTTCTTTAATCTCAAATTAAAACATCTGTATGCTTTGCTTTTCATAGAGTAACCAAGGAAAATACCTTCATCACTTCTAGCATCAAACTTACCAACACCATCATCTCTCTTGATGTAGAACTTACTGCCAAAGATTCTAAAGTATTTTACTATAGGTACATTACCAAACCAAAGTTCATAAGGTGTCTTATCTGCGCCTAGCCTTAGTTGTGTTCTATTGATAGTATAGACTGATGTATTGACTACATCTCTCCAATAGGTGTGCGCAAATTTTCCTTCAATCATCATAGTGCGTGCTATATCAAGTATGATCATGTTCCTTCTTTTTGCAATCCCATTCTGTTGAGGGGTTCTAGGAGCACTCAACTTTCTTTTGATCCCATGTTCTTCACAGTACTCATAAAACTGGTCAGAGATGAATTCTCCTCCTCTATCTGATCTTAGACATTTTATTTTTATTCTAGATTCATTCTCAACCTTAGCTTTGAATATTTTGAATTTCTCAAAGGCTTCAGAATTCTCCTTTAAGAACGCAACCCACATCATCCTTGAAAAGTCATCAACAAACAAAATGAAATACCTTTCTCCATAGTTTGATCTTGTTTGAGTAAGACCACATAAATCTGTATGCACTAGGTCTAATTTGTATTCAGTTGAGTTTTGCTTGCTTATGAAAGAGATCCTTACATGCTTTCCCATAACACATTCCCTGCACATTGTGTCAACTGGTCTTGCAATACTTGGAAGGTCTCTAACTGCCTTGACATTGCTTATCTTTACTATATTGTCAAAATTGATATGACAGAGTCTCTTGTGCCATAACCAACTGTCATCTACTTTTGCAACAAAACAACTTACATCTGAATTGAGCTGAAAAACATTACCTTTTGTTTTTTATCTTGATGCAATCATGTCTCCTTCTTTATTGTTAATAATGCATTTGTTTTCTTTGAATTCCAAATGATAACCTTTGTCAAGTAGTCATCCAACACTCAGTAAGTTGTGATGTAATCCATAAACATACAGAACATCATCTGTCTTGTTTTTTCCATCCAGGGTGATATATCCTCTGCCTATGATAGCTTTAGGAGTGTTATCTCCAAATCTAACCATACCACCTGTGTACCTGTCCAGCTGAACAAATCTATTTTTATCACCTTTCATGTGGTGAGAGCATCCATTGTCAATGATCCAATCAGTTTTGATATCTGTTTAGGAAATTAGGGCTAACTCATGTGCTTCCTTTTCATCTTCAATGTCCATTTCCTCAAGCAATTTTTCCATGTCTTTAAGGGTGACAAATCCAATTTCATCCTCTCCTAAATTTCATCTATTACACCTTCTTCAACATGGTAGCATTCCTTTTTGTATTTAGGTTTGTAATCAGATCTGAACTTCTTGACTCTTATGGGATACTTGGATGCAAAGTGACCAATCTCGTTGCATGAAAAACATTTGAATGGAAGTTGTCCTTCATACTTTCCTTTTTCTTTCTTTTCTCTTTTAGCAATCATGGCAATAATTTCTTCTAGTTCTTCATCAACTTTTTCTTTCTCATTAGAAATGTGTAAAGTTTTCTTACCATGTATTGATGCTTTGAAGGTTGTTTCACTTTTGGGTCTAGTCTTCAATCTTGATATCTCAAATGTGGAGATTTTACTGATCAAAGTCTCTCTCTTGAAGTCCTTTGAAAATTGCATGGTTTCATCTAGAATATTAATCTTGCTCTCATAGTCTACAGTCAATGTAGTCATCATCTTGTCCATTATGTCTTCTTTTGAAATTTCTCCACCATTGTTTCTGATTCTAGAAACTGCTTCATTTATCATCTGATTATAGGCTCTGATGTTCTCTTCAGGTAACATCTCAAGATTGTTGTATTTATTTTTCCATGTCTTCCTGCGTGCATTCTTTGCTTGGATATCTCCTTCAAACATGTCTTATAAATACTTCCATATTGTGTATGCCTTTTCTACTTTCTTGATTTCACTGTCAAATAGTGCACTTATAAGGGCTTCTTTGGAAATTGCATTAGCTATGAATGTATCATTTTGTTTACTAGTAGCATCATCTTTTGCAAGGTCTTTTAGAGAGGGAATAGCAACTTCTTGTGTGGCTATCTCAAAGATCTCAAAACCAACACACTGTAGATGGGTTATCATTTTGTTCTTCCAATCCAGATAATTCTCTCCATTGAACTTAGGACTCTCTTTTCTGAAGTATGCCATCTGATCTACCTTAAGCTATTAGGCTTTCTCTTCAAGGCACTTGGCTCTAATACCAATTTTTAGAATAGTCCCAAAGGATAACTGAGAGGGGGGGTGAATTAGTTATTAGCTAATTTAATTCTTTTCTCTTATTAATTCCAGAATACCATAAAGTAAATGCACATTCAAATAACACAATAGACAATACCACAATTTGGTTACGGGGAAACCAAATGGTAAAAACCCCGGTGGGAATTAGCACCCACAATGAACTATACTTTTTTATATTAATCCCTGTTAGAAGATCTTGCAACCCTGTTAGGATTTTTTCTTTACAATGCAATAAGTATAGTGACCTGGTTAAGAGTCTGACCCTATTAGGAGTCTTTTACAAATAACCCTGTTAAGGGTGAGGACTCAATGTCCAAAAGTTCACTGCTTCAATGGTGAAGGCTACAACCTTCTGTAGAACATATATGCACTATATCTGATGATGAACTATAGAGTAGACCTGTTGTCTTGATCAGTTCCAATGTAATGTAATCTTTCACTACTTCTTCACATAGATCCTTGATAATGAAACATAACTGATATTCTTCTCTGTACTTTTTCTATCTCTTTTCTTATCATTCACATGTAGTGTTCACAAATGAAGTACTATAAGTATCTTCTTCAAAGTATAAGGTCATGATAGTTTAGGTAAACACTTCACCAACTTCCTTGTCAGCTTAACTAAGCATGCAATCAGGATTAAGATCGCGCAACACAAACTGAACATATGCAATGCTTCACTGAGTCGGCTCCACCAAATTATCTCAAACAGCACGATCCAAATGAAACATGACAAATGCTCTTAACCAAACATGGTTAACTCATAAATAATCATGAATATAAACAAACTTATCCTAAAGATAGGCAAAACTTAAGAAACAATGTTAATACGTCAGCTCTATACAGATAAACTCTAGAAACTGTAACTGCCACTAACAGAATTACACAACTCAACTGAAACTTCATATCTGAGTTTGTGTATATGAACAAAGCATCCAAAGCATGTCTAAAACATGAATATAATCATGCAAGGCTTAATAGCATCATTTTGATAAGTACATATAGAACACTATTGTATATTATACATTGTCATCAATGACAAACATACAATCAACTAGCTGCCAGAAGTAAATCTCCAACAATGCCTGATATGAGTCAAGCCCTTGACTTCAAGGTGCTTATGTTCTAGCTTCAGATTCCCATCTTCACATAGTTTCTCATATGATTTATTCATTTCCAATTTACCTAGTTATTGAATGGTGCAATGATAGAAGGCTTATATATCATTGATCAATAGTACCTTTGGAGGAATTAGGGAATGAGCTCCCATCAGATCTATCTCCTCTGCAATCATTGGATAAAGCTTAAAATTTGGAGGTTCACAGAAAGAATTCCTCCCCACCATCTCAAATCCTTTCTTAACCTTATTGTTGGATGTAGATGCTATAATGCTCGGAGGTTTGATAAAAATTTGCAACTTAAGGTTTTCGAACACAAATTCACTCTGAATCACTTAAGGCTTTGAATCACTCTGCAAACTGAAAACTTTGTAAACTATAACCCTTCAAATTCATCTTTTATAAGAGATTTTACTGTTGAGTTTTCATCAAATGCTCCATACATGGTAGTTGTCATAGCTTGAAATGAAGCTCGGTGAAAACTAACCTTTACATCTTCAAAACCATACAACCTGACTTAACTCAGTTAATCATGTGTAACGCAGATGTAACTAAGATCCTAACTTGGTTAAAACCATAATGTATCCTAGTGCATCAATATGTTGATTTGGACTTGCTAGCATGTGTGGAACTGATGTATGGTGGCTTGTACGCAGAGTTCCAGTTGTCTCCTTGCATATTTATTTGGAGATGGTAGATCCACCCAACTCACTACTTTGGGTGCCATTCGAACCTTCATTGTTTTGATCTGAATTCTCAGGAGATTTCCTTACCCACTGCTGACTCATCTGAGTTCTGATTTCAAAAAAAATTTCTTTGCCTTTTTCCAAACCAGTCTCTACTTTTTCTCTGTTCATGCAATTCTTGCTTATATGACCGAATTGTTTACACACATAGCATCTCTTAATAGGATTCCTTTTTCTGAGGTGAGTCTTTGCACAATTTGCACCAATATTTCCATATTAACCACAACGATAACATCTACTTTATGTGTTGTAATCCCAACCAAAAATTTCTTTAGCTAGTTATTCAGCAGGGTTCCATTTCTTAGTTATGCACTCGAAATATTTGTGACCTTGTTTGTTACAATTGAAACATTTTCCTTTAAACTTAGGTTTTTCAGTGCATTCACTTTCCCTATGTCCATTTTTGTTGCATCTATAGCATTTACCATTAAACTTTTACTTTCCATTGCTCCAACACTTATTTGTTGTGTACCCTAACTTGACTCAATGATTACAAGTAGGTTTCATGTTCTTTTGAGTTCCTTGTTGTGAGAATTCACCTTGTTCAATATAACCTAATCCAATCTATCCATGATGTCTAAGTTGAGTTTTCTCTGTCAACTGATCCATGCTTACTTGTGAATTCATCATACTCTCATTGGTTTGTTTTTCAGTATTGAGATCATTCTGCAATCTTTCATTTTCTGTCCTCGGATTGATAACTTCTTGATTTGCATTATTGAGTTGATTTATCATATCTTCTTACTGAAGTGACAAATAATGGATTTCAATTTCTTTTTCCTCTAATCTTGTACTTAGAAATATTTTATCTTCTTGTGCCATTTCTCTATCATTTTCTGCTTGATTATTTTATTCCATTAATTCACATATTCTGACTGAATGAATTTCTTGTTCTCTTTTCAACTTTCTAAATTCTTCATGTAAATTGAGATTCTTTGCAAGTAGGTCTTCAATTGCTGCATCAGCTTCTTCAAAACTTCTTTCTTTGCATAAGTCTTCAATTGTTTCTTCTATGTAACTTTTATCATTCATCTGCATTGCTAAATCTTTTCTTCTTTTCAGGGAATGAGAGAGATGCTCCTTGAGTTTTTTGATTTGATCCATTGCCGCTTGTAGATCCAGATTTGCATTTTCAATGGCTTTCTCCAGTCTGTATATTTCTATTACCCCTGATCTTTTCTCAAGTTGTTAAACTTCTGATAAGAGAAATTTTAGCTCTGATACCAATTGTTAGAAATATATTGAGGCTAGGTGACTGAGAGAGGGGGTGAATCAAGAACCAATGAAACTTAAGCTCTTTAATCCTTTATTAGATTATCTAATCTGATTGCATGCATAGAACAGAAAAGTAATAAACATCCACAACACTTGACACAATATTTGGCTACCCAAAAACCTTCCAAATAGAAAGTAAAACTGGGGTGGGGATGGTACCCAAAAGATTTAGTAATGTAGTATAAATTTAGCCTATTAAAGCTTATAATTGACCACTTCTGATGGTCTACCCTGTTAGGAGCAATAAGGACTGTTAGGTCCACCTTGTGAAAGGATTTTGTACAATACAATTAAGTGTGAAACTTTATTTGGATATTTGTAAAGGACTGTTAAGTCCACCTTGTTAAAGGATTTTGCGAATGCACCTGTTAGGATGAACCAGTAGATGATCTTCTATGCAACTCTGATTTTCTAAATAAGATCCTTTGATATAAAAACTAATCACCTGAATGTGATAGATGAGTCTTTGTTGTGCCTTTACACTCTTGTAATCTTCTAATCAAACTGCCTCTTAATATTTGCACATATACTTATTTCACACATATTTGGATAAAAAAAATACCTTACATATACATCTTATCCAAATCAAATACTTTTGTAAGTCAGATTCAATGACATACAATAATATCAAACAATATAAACTAAGTCGGCCCAATACTATTACTCGGGTCCAGTAATCCACTCAGGTGATATACTGGCACTCAGGCAATATGTTGTCACTCGGGCAACATAGTAAACTCTGGCACTCGAGCTACACTATGTACTCAAGTCACATTGATCACTCGGGTAATACCAATTGCCACTGTCTACTCAGTTTCCACTGCCACTGCTTGGGTTGCACTTCAAGATGTTGGCTCGGTCAACACTATAATGACTAAGTTTTTTGGCACTAATTGACAACAAGTCTTTCCATAAGGTCAACACAGGGAACCCTCAAGATTTGTAATCTATGTTTGAGTTGCATTTATGTGTATGTCATGTATTTCATTGTATTGCTTCCTTATTTTTATTCATTACTATTTGTAAACATTTTTACAAAATAAATTATGATGTAAACTTAGTGTCATGTTCTAGGTTAAATTCTCTTGGGTTCCTTGGTGGGGTGTTACATTGCAAGTGCAATAGTAATAGAAACGGATGAAAAATATATATGTTGGATTATTCAAGCTGCCAGTTATCTCAATCCATTTGTGAGTTTGTTAAGTCTTTAGGAACTCATAAGGTTGCATACATAGGTTGGGTCAAGTTCAATCATGTCTGTCCACCTACGCCATCTATTAATCATCATCCTAGTTTTTCTAGGGTTATCAAATGCACTATAGTTTATCAGAGCATATCTCGTAGACATCCTTCAAGAGAAATTTCAACTAGGGTCTTGTACCCAAGTTCTACTGATGGTAGTTTTGTCCAATGGGTCCTTTGTCAATTTATATGCTTGTAGTAGAGGGGGCTTGTCTTCTCCTAAACTTTTCATCACCCCTTTCATAGAGCTTGACGAGGTGGCTCCTCTTGTATTTTATTAGGTTGAATCACCTTTGTCTTATGAGGCATGTATTTTTGATTCACTTGAGGAAATTTTGGCATTGACAAAAAATCTTCACATGATCCTTCACACTTGCCTCAGTTGAGCTTTTGGATGAGAATGTTAAGGCAACTTCATCCTTTTCTTTGGTTGTTAGTGAGGCATATGGGGTTTTCATAACTTATTCATTCCACTTCACTCACAACCTCTCTCCCTATATGATAAATATTGGGAGGACAATTATCTATGAGGTGGTCCTCACTTCTACAATTGCAGATTAGAGCATACCTATCTTTTCTCCCTTGTGTTTATCTTTAAATGGGTTACCTCTTTGTAGAACCCAAATTAGTCTATTGATACTTGGAGATAAAGTGTAATATTTCATACACTTCTACTACTTTTTATCATTTTATTATATTTATCATATATTCATTTTTGACATTTTGGGACAATAGAAAGTGTTCAGAGCATTCAGGAATTCTTCCATGTTGACCTAAATTTTTATTTTTCTTTATCTTCATATGCTCTTCTTTAGATCTGAAGAATTTAGACCTTATGAAATACCCATATGTGGCCATATATCAAAAATATTTTCACTCTTATAGGTTATGGCATTGAATAATCAGATCTCCTATCTCTACTTGCTTGTCTTTATGTTGTGGATATCATGTGTCACCTTTTGTAGGGTGACATTTCATGGAAATGTGATCTCCCTATGTTGATATGTCACAAATTCTCTTTTCTCCTTAGAATGTATCACTCTCCCCTCTAAGAAACACCTTCCATTCTAGGGGGGTTACTATATCTTATTATCTATATCACTATTTTTCTGAAAAGATTAAAAAAATTAATATACGGTATCTGCCTCCATAGGGTCCAATCCAGTTATCAAATATGTTTTATATTGTATGGTTATCCAGCTTTTCTACTCATAACAGTGTATATCTTTCACCCTATTATAATCCTATCTAGTACTATAACCATTATTGGCATGGTCAAAATCTCTTACCCTATCATAAAACTATCTATCATTTTCTATTCATACCACCATGATCAAAGTTTCCATATCATACAACTATCTATCTTTTGATACTCATATCAATGTAATCAAATTTGTCTTAGCATATGGCTACCTAGCATAGAAAAAATTTCTACTTATATAAGTGTACTATCACTGATCACTATCTTATCATTATCTCTTTCATCTAGCATGGGTGTTTGCAACTTGTATCCTACATTGTGATCTTTTGAAATTTAGGTATTTTCCCTTGTAGAAACTCCATGTGGATGAAAGACCCTCAAGTAATTTTTCTCTACTTTATCTTGAAACTGCATTAATGATATTCTCACTAAAGTGGGGAAAAATATAGTGTCATGAATTACAAGTCGTGTAATTCTACATTTTATAATGCCTATACCTTAGCCAAAAATCAAATTTCCACCTAAGCCTCCATTTCATTCCATCTACCTTGTCACCTTCCTTGTTTGAATTCTTGACTACAGAGCTTGTTCACCTCTAATGGATGCACACAATGGAGAAGTACGCATATCTTACACTTGTCTTATAAATCTACAGATGTGTAGATGGGCTTTGGGATGTTAAATTTGATTTTTTTGTAGTGTAATGCCTCTTCCAATGCCATAAATCATTTGGTCTGCTCAAAGATTTATAAATTTCCTTTATTTGTCCTTCTTCTTGGTCATTTAGCTCTATTCTTGGAGATTCTTGGCTCTTTGCAATCTTCATCATCTTAGACAAATTTCATAGCTCTTTAGTACTCTCACATTGCATATCTACCACCTATTTCACTCACTAGTTCATTCTCATCTTCATCCCATCAAGCTCCATCTTTGTGGCTTTGAAGGAGATTTCTCTCACACTCAATTCATCTAATTTCATTAACCATATCATATTGTCCTTATAATTTTCTTGTCTATATATTGTCATTTATTGATTATCAGTTATTCATTATCTATCTATCTATCTTGGTCTTTTATGGAGGTGGAAACGCCAAAGTGAAGGTATGAGTGTAGTAGGCCTCTTAGTCAATCAGCCCCAACATTTTTCTCTTTGTTTTGTGTGTAATTTTTTAAGGAGTAAGGAGAAAGAGATCTTGGAATTCTTCTACCTCCTAGTTGTAACAATTATTTTCCTCTTACATTCTTTTTAATAGTTACCTCTTTTTTGAAATTAGTCTAGATTTAATTTACGTTTAGTCATATGTTAGTCTTGAACCTTTCTATCTTAGTTTCTATAACCTATCTGCATAGAACATGCAAAAATTGCACTACCATCCTAGATTTTTGTTACATGCCTAGACTCATGCAGGCATCCAAGGTAGTGATCTCATGGAGTTTGGCAGTTGGTCTTTATAGTTTTCTTTCTTGTTTTCAATAATTATAATATTTGTATATGTTAGTATAGCAGTGTTATTTCAATCTCTTTAATTTACCTTGTGTTCATCTAAGCTTCAAGTTATAGTTAATTAATTAATCTTCTTGATCACCCTAACTCACAAAATCACTAATTTAGTGAGGTGGTACAATGTTTGATTCATCCTTTGGGATTTTAACAATCTTGAGGATGGTGAATTCCCTTCTCCATAGTTATCAAGTGGAAAAAGTATAATAATATCAACTTGGAGATCAGTGGCACCAAAGGATGGAGGATTTTTATCATCTCAATCTAACTTATCACTTTGAGAAGGTGCTTTGAATGAGCAGAATTTTTTTATTTAATTTCTTGCTTTGATTTACTTTGAGTTGCTAACAAATCTAAAATATATACGTATTGTGAAGTTTGAAATTTTGATACAGGTAAGAGGTTTGGTGTTGAACTCAATATGGATTGTTTTCCAAAGAGTTCACTAGATTGTGATCAAGAATTATAAACATATGAGGGTGAAGTGATACCTTTTTGTAGCGTTGTGTGTAGATCTCAATATGGATGGTTGTCTAATAATTCATTTTTTGTGATTTGGAAGTTCAAGGAAAGGAGAACTCGAGAATTAAGTTCAAAGCTACACCTCAGTGATGGTCATGAGGCATATT